>OX632358.1:15573057-15600557 GCA_951751655.1 Ophion costatus | reverse complement strand
AAAAAATGCGTTTCTATTCCACAACCGTTTCTCAGAAAACAAATCGAAATTTCGCCATTTTTTTCTAGCCTCTAGGTAGATGTCGCTCCTTGAGTATTACGAAAAACTTTTCCTCCTACTCACTTCCGCTATTCTCCGGCCATGAGTTAAGGTGACGATATATTTCGACCAAGATCGATTCCCAGCCGAGCAATTTGCCAAGCTTGTACGTAAGATTGGCAGGGCCCAGAGGCTGTTGCTGCATCTCCTGTTCTAGCGCGGTCAGCAGTTCATTGGCACCGTGAAAGTTCTTGGACATTACCAACTCTCGGCTCTTCGCGAGCAACACGTACGAATAGTCCTGGCGAAAGCCGCGCGGTAACGACATGACCGCGCTCTGAAGTGGAATCGGCAATTCCCAGCAACTGTTGACTCGCCAAAGTGGATTCATCGGATTACCGCCGTCCAGCAATATCAGCAGCTCTCGAATTTCTCGGGCGTCGTACGACAGTATCAAAGGTCTTTCCAATTCGTTCACCTTGAACTTTGGACTCTCTGCGGTGAAACGGATAATACCAGCATTAGCCTCAAAACGCTTGAAAACGAAGGGAGAGTTTATGGTTCGTTGTCTAGATGAAAATCGATGAAAATGAATGCAAATCATATTGCGAATTTCAATTGGCAACTTACGAGTATACGTGACGAGGGAAACTCCCCAATCGTCGTCCAACAGTAGCGACGGTAATTCGACGTCATCGGTCTTCGATCGTTTCTCAATCTCCAATATTTCCTCGTGATTGAAAAGATTTGTGTAATTTTGATTGGCGAAAATTTTACGAGCCAGCTCGTCCATATCCCCCCCCCCCCCCCCCCCATCAGAACCATATAGTTAATATAACGAGCGATTCTACGCGTCTCCGTCTCCTAAGATTTATCCAAAACGTGATCGATCGCCTGAAAAACGATTGAGATGTTTTACATACTTTTTGTCGTTGCGAATATCATCGATATTCGATCATTGACGAACTCATGAATCCACCGGTAGCTCGGCTTTCCACAAGCTCCACAATTTTTCTACATTCCACAAATCTTTACCCAGAAGAGGACGTCCAGACCTTTATCCCCGGCGTTCTTTATTTCGACGATGTAGTTACCGTGGATGACACTGCCATCCAGAATCTTTCGGAGCAAATTGAGGCACTGAATTCTCACCAACAAATCGCGGGCGACGATAATTTTCCTGTTCTACCAAACCTCCCTGGATATCCAGCTCCAGATTGTCTCGATACACCTGCGGTATCTCTCGAGAAATGTTGTACATTTGCAAAATCTCCAAGATGTTCTTCGAAAGAGAAAAAAAGCTCAGTACACAATAAGCACAAAAAAAAACCGCTTGTTTGTTCGGTGGAGCAATGTTTTGCACGGTGTACCGTGTATTGATCCTTGATCAAAGCGTACAACTGCTGCGTCAGACTCTGCTCGTAACCCTCAACGGGTACTTCGGTGGCCAAACAGTATCCATCCAAGTAATTCTTTTGCACTCTGCGGAACAGCAACGATTCAGTTGCGCCCAGCTGATCGAAGAGCGATTTAGCTTGAGAAACGTGATGTCTCGCTAGTTTGTATTCCTCCCTGAGCAAATGAAACGAGGCGAGATCGTAGTGAACCCGTAAAGTTGAACAAATTTCTCGCAAATAAAACGATCGTGCGATATTCCAAGAAATTCGGTAATTTTTATGGTGCTGAAGTTTGCATCGTTGGAACGCAATGAGAATGTTTTTTCATCGCCGAATCATTTTGTTTTGCATATTTCGACTACAAAAATCACTCGAACGTTTGTCAGGATCCTTATTTAAAATCTACAACATCAATTGGCAAGAAAATATTTTCGATAATGAAAATAAACCAGGGCAGAATCTTCATTGCGTTCCAACGATGCAAACTTCAACGGCGTTAGTTTCTCCTCTTCAATTGGACAAAACTATGCATGATGGCTAAGAAGATTTTACCTGGCGCTTGAATTCCTCCAGTGATATGCTGTACATGTCGTCCCAGTTTTGTTTAATTTCCATGGTATCTTCGGTGAGCATCTGGAAAGTATCAATCTAAGGGATTTTGGGTGTCAAGTCGTGGGACTCCAAGATGGTATTGAGTACGTTGAGACTATTGGGTATGTGGGCTTCCAGTTTTCTTATGATGTCGTCCGCAAGTCCGGGAGGGACGTACGTCGATTCCTGCGTGCTAGGACTAATTTCAGACGATACGAGACTGCTGCAATGTTGAAGCGGCATAGTTTTGATTTGGAAACGAATCAGAGGTTGGAAGGTGTTACATGTGAATGAACTGTTGCTTATCGAGGGCTCGCTAAACGATAGCTCGGATGTGCCATCTGTGATAGAGCACTACCGTGAATTCGAGGTTGACTCGATATCGAGGATATTGAAAAGGCAGGCAGGACGGGTATTTCGACGACAAAATCGCCGTTAATGAAAAATAAATCTTGGAGAAGAGTCAATTGCATCGGCAGAGGAAGGTTCTTCTCGAGTATGTCGAAATCCCATTTCAAATGAGCGGCTACTTTGAGCGCGAGGATTTTCAACGCTATGCTCTTGAAGAACCATTTTCTCAGAATATTCATCGTTGCTTCAGCCATCTCTGTGTCTAAAATCTTCTCCTCATTGTCTCGCTGGTCGGAATTGATACCCATAAATTTGATTATGAGATCGGTGGGCGATGGGTCTGAAATTACATTTAATAAACAATCATTCCATTTTTGCAAAATACTAACCGTGTGTTTCAGATGCGAGTTTTCACATTTTTGAGGTTATAAACGCGTTATCGTCGTTCATTTCGTTACCTGGACATGATTTTGCCAGGTGTTTCTCAAGCAAAGATGGATTTAGTAAAAATTCGAACCACAATATAGTGTCCGGCGATATCGGCACCCAGGCAGGCTTCTAGCCTCCATGTCGGCACCGTTCCCGGTCTCAATATATCGACGTCCATCTTTCAACGATCAGGCCCAACACTGTTTGCTAGGCAGGCGAGTGCAGCCAGTATAGGTATAGCCAGAGTCGAGCCCGTTAGCTATAGATATAGTAGGAGCGCGGTAAAGAAAAGTTGCACTGTGTTTCTTACTTTTTTCTTCATTTCCTTTGAGCTGGCTCCGGTCCACGCTCTAGAGCGATTTGACCATACGGCCATGTCATTGACGGGTAGATGGTGGCGAAGTACGGGTGAATAAATCTGAAAAGTGATATAGAAACGGGCCTGCAAGCAGTGCAGCCAGATCGCGCGCGAAAGTTACCCTCTCTCTAGTCCCTCGCGCGCCCATCACACAATCATAGTAACGCGTGTCCGTGAGCGAGCGACGCTCGGACATCTTCGGAAAGAGCCGAGTGCCGTCGAACTGTCCCGACCGCGCCTTCGGCAGCTACACCAACGCATAGACACGCTGAGCACGTTCATGTGCGGCCAAGCCGAACGAAGGCTTCGAGGGAAAAAGCAATCTGAGCACGGCCCGCGCGTGACGTCACGCGACGGCACGCGCGAGACTTTTAGATGATTTCAATGCTTATTTAGCTCTTGATTCTCTGCGTTATTAATGTATACAAAAAAATGTCTCGCGCACTCTGAACGCTTATTTTTTTAGTTTATACGTTAATTTAAATATAATAATAAATCTAAATTACAACTTATTTATCTTCTAAAAAATTGTTTACGCTTTACTCACACCCGTCCTTATGCCAAATAAATTATAATTCAGAAAAGTAAGTGAAAATATATTTATATTCGTATTATTATATTAATTCTCATACTTTCATCAAGCGATAAAGTATTATCTCCAAAAACAAGTCAATCATCAATCGGGCCGCCAATCGTAACTGCCAGAAAGTGCTTCTTTAACACAAGTGATAGGATGGTCCCGTTGGTAGCGTTCCTGGCTTCGGTCCGTAGGGGCGCAGGATCGTTCCTCACGCTCAGCGCTTTTTTTTTTTTAATCATGGTTACTATTAATTTTTATTTGATTAGTTATTTTTATTAGTTATCATATTTATTTTAATTAGTTATCTTTTAGTACCGAAAAATTTATCGCGCACTCTGACCGCTTAATTTATTAGTTTTTACGTTAATTTAAATATAATAAATCTAAAATACAACTTATTTATCTTCTAGCAAAATGTTTGCGTTTTACTCACACCCGACCCTATGCCAAATAAATTGTAATTCATAAAAGTAAGCGGAAATATATTTATCTTCGTATTATTATATTCATTCTCATATACTTTCATCAAGCAAAAAAGTATTATCCCCAAAAACAACCATCCATCCGACCGCGAATCGTAAGTACCAGAAAGTGAACATACATTGACACAAAAAATTAAAGGAGCAAGAAAAGTTGAACTTCGTCAAAAGTGTTCGTACAAAAAAAAAGGATGTTAAAGCTTCAAGTTTCTAGTTTTAGTTCCGACAATGATTTTTTTTTGAGAATCACTGATAGCGCAGTAGGAAGAAATATCACGGCAAAAAAAAATGTTGCAAATTTTTACGTTTTTCAAAGTTCTGCACGTGTTTTGGAGATTTTTTTCGGACTTGACCAATATCAAGGTCATTGAGCCCATTCAATTCAGTTCAATTTGCTTCTTTTTTTATCTCCTTACGACCATTTTTCGCTGATATCGGCCTCCTCGTCGGCCTCTGAATGAAAAAACGTCCTTTTGTCTTCAGTCATCGATATCTCGGGAACTAATGGTCGTACGGGAATTCGACCGGCAAGTTTGGAAACGTGAATGCATACTCTACAAGCTCTGATTATTATTGTAGGTTTAAAAAAAATTATTTTTGCCATCAGTTTTAAAAAAGTACAAAAAATCGATGTTTTCTTGTTTTTTATAAAATCCACCGCTACTTTGCAAATATTGCGATAAACACTATTGTTTATGGACGGTCATTCGGCTCAATATGTCCCCAAGAGATATGCAAAATTCCAAATTGATCCGTTCATCGGTCTTTCTTGCCCGATTGACCAAAATATGAAAAAAAATTAAAGGAACAAGTTTCCTCCTTCTCAGAAATCATTTCATGATTATTAAGAGGAAAAACAACTTTTCACTACTTTTCGTACAATTGGGTATTGAGTACGCATTAAATGTTGGAAAAGAACCCTGAAAATCATATTGACTAAACATTTTCGATTTTTTTTTTTTTAATAACAAAAATGTTGAAATTTTTTGTTTATAAAAAAATCTATTTCGATTTTTTTTATTTTTTTAATGTTGACATTTTTTTTCGATCCAACATTGTACCGCCAGCATTAGAATTACCCAAAGTGTACGTAGAATTACCCAAAGCGTACCTCCCCGTGGTATGCTTTGGGTAATTCTGATGCTGGCGGTACAATGTTGATTTAAAAAAAAATTTCAACATTAAAAAAAAAAAATTCGAAACTGATTTTTTTATAAAAAAAAAAATTTTCAATATTTTTTTTATGAAAAATTTTTTTTTTCGAAAATTTTTAGTCAATTTGATTTTCACGGTTTTTTTCCAACATTCAATGCGTACTCAATACCCAATTGTACGAAAAGTAATGAAAAGTTTTTTTTCCTCTTAGTAACCATGAAATGATGTCTGAAAAGGAGGAAACTTGCTCCTTTAATTTTTTTTCAAATTTTGGTTAATCGGGCAAGAAAGACCGATAATCGGATCAACTTGGAATTTTGCATGGCTCTTGGGGACATATTGAGCTGAATGACCGTCCATAAACATTAGTCTTTATCGCAATATTTGCAAAGTAGCGGTGGAATTCATAAAAACCAAGAAGACATCGTTTTTTTGTACTTTTCTAAAACTAATGGCAAAAATAAAAAATAAAAGTTTCACCACAATAATAATCGGAGCTTGTAGAGTATTCACGTTTCCAAAACTACCGATCGAATTCCTGTACGACCATTAGTTCCTGAGATATCTCAGCGAAAAATGGTCGTACGGAGAAAAAAAAGCAAATTGAAGTGAATTGAATGGGCTCAATGACCTTGATATTGGTAAAGTCAGAAAAAAATCTCCAAAACACGTGCAGAACTTTGAAAAACGTGAAAATTTGCGCAATTTTTTTTGCCGTGATATTTCTTCCGACCGCGCAATCAGTGATTCTCAAAAAAAAAATCATTGTCGGATCTAAAACTAAAAACTTGAAGCTTTAAAATCCTTTTTTTTTGTACGACCATTTTTGACAAAGTTCAACTTTTCTTGCTCCTTTAATTTTTTGTGTCAATGTATGTTCACTTTCTGGTACTGACGATTCGCGGTTGGATGGATGATTGTTTTTGGGGATAATACTTTATCGCTTGATGAAAGTATATGAGAATGAATATAATAATACGAAGATAGATATATTTCCGCTTACTTTTATGAATCGCAATTTATTTGGCATAGGGTCGGGTGTGAGTGAAGCGCAAACATTTTGCTAGAAGATAAATAAGTTGTATTTTAGATTTATTATATTTAAATTAACGTAAAAACTAATAAAATAAGCGGTCAGAGTGCGCGATAAATTTTTCGGTACTAAAAGATAACTAATCAAAATAAATATGATAACTAATAAAAGTAACTAATCAAATAAGAATTAAGGATGTTGGGTCCCAAATCGCAAATGATGATAAAATTCTGAAAATTTGGCATGTTTTTGTATGAAGTATTTCAGAGGTCGTGTAAAAATTTCACGACAATTAGGAAGCTCGTTATTGAACAATTAACATTCACAAATTAAATGCTGTCTTATGGAAACTGATGTAACTTTGCAATAAGTTTTTCTTTTGACCTCTCAATTTTGTAATATCTACAATATACTGAAAGCAACGGAAACAAAACGAAGTTTATTGATACATTTTTTTTATTTCTTTTAAAAATTGTTCTTAACAAAATGTTAATTTTTCAATAACGAGCTTCCTAATCGTCGTGAAATTTTAACACGACCTCTTAAATACTTCATACAAAAACATACCAAATTTTCAGAATTTTCTTATCATTTTTTATTTCAACCCTTAAGGAGGTTGAAGTAATGATGATAGAATTCTGAAAATTTAGTATGTTTTTACATGAAGTATTCAGGAGGTCGTGTAAAAATTTCATGACGATTAAGAAGCTATTTATTGAACAATTAACATTAACATGTTTTATAGGGACTCAACATCCTTAATAGTAACCATGATTTAAAAAAAAAAAAAGGGCTGAGCGTGAGGAACGATCCTGCGCCCCTACGGACTGAAGCCAGGAACGCTACCAACGGGACCATCCTATCGCTTGAGTTAAAGATGCATTTTCTGGCACTTACGATTGGCGGCCGGATGGATGATTGATTTGTTATTGGAGATAATACTTTATCGCTTGATGAAAGTATGAGAATTAATATAATAATACGAATATAAATATATTTTCACTTACTTTTCTGAATTATAATTTATTTGGCATAAGGACGGGTGTGAGTAAAGCGTAAACAATTTTTTAGAAGATAAATGAGTTGTAATTTAGATTTATAATTATATTTAAATTAACGTATGAACTAAAAAAATAAGCGTTCAGAGTGCGCGATACAATTCTTTTGTATCCATTAATAACGCAGAGAATCAAGAGCTAAATAAGCATTGAAATCATCTAAAAGCCTCACGCGTGCCGTCGCGTGACGTCACGCGCGGGCCGTGCTCAGATTGCTTTTTCCCTCGAAGCCTTCGTTCGGCTTGGCCGCACATGAACGTGCTCAGCGTGTCTATGCGTTGGTGTAGCTGCCGAAGGCGAGGTCGGGACAGTTCGACGGCACTCGGCTCTTTCCGAAGATGTCCGAGCGTCGGTCGCTCACGGACACGCGCTACTATGATTGTGTGATGGGCGCGCGAGGGACTAGAGAGAGGGTAACTTTCGCGCGCGATCTGGCTGCACTGCCTGCAAGCCCGACGCGCGCGCCCCGCGCCGTGGTCGCGGTGGCTGAACGGGAAGCGCGCGCGTCGTGCCATCTAGTCCAGTCATTTCGTCCGAAAAAAAGGCAAATAAAAGAAAATGAATTTGCGCTTCTAATTTTTTAATATGTTGTAGGGGATACCTAGAAAAGCTTAACTTGAGATTGTCGACCAAGCTTTCCTAGGAGCTTTCGCCGCCATCTTGGAAAACGCTTAAAATTTGTTTTTCGGCAATAACTCGGCTATCCGATGAGATTCGAAAATTTTTGTAAGACACTTTTTGTAGCTTTCTTTGTGCTCTACAATAACGCCTGAATCATTTTTAGCGTATCATGCATCGTTATCGAGATATCGATCGATAAAGTCAAAAATTTAGGACACAATTTTTGTTTTTTCCTTTTTTTTTCTTTGGGTCTTAATAAATATGAAAAATTGTGGAATTCAAACTTGTAGAGCATATTCAGACCTACAATTTCCTTCTTGGATTTTTTTATGTTGGACAAAAATTACGATCTCCAGCGCGCCGCAAAGTCGGTGAATCCACGCTCAGCGTCGAGCGCGCTCAAGTTAGTATATCGTATCGTGTTGAGTTTTTGCTGTGCGTAGTGTAAATCGAGGGTTCCGATATTCTGGGCAAAAATTTCGATATCTAGTTGGCTGTAAACTCGTTATAACGGAGTGCCCGCATAGAGCGTCCGTTGGAGTTGGAGGGGTCAGGTATAAAGGGACCCTTTTGTTAGGGTCTACGTGTTGAAACGTGTTCTTCTTTTCGTAGCATCTCGGTTAGTTGCCTCGAGCCTTTCGAAGTGAGCACACGTGTTTCAACAATTTTGTGACCATGGGAGACTGTTTTATTTGTAAAAAAGCGTTAATCGACGACATTTATGTTGCTAAAAAAAGAGCTGTTCGAACTCTCTTGACGGTGAGTGAGAAAAGAGGACATGTGGACCATCAACGCATGCTAGAAAGTGTCGAATCTGTGAGTGTGCATAGGGCGTGTTACAAGAATTATGCGAACGAAAGACTCGCGTCGTTTGTCGCTCGTCGAACAAAATCAGTCTCGGAAGAACAGGAACCTGAACCTGAACCGGAACCCGAACATCAACAGCAGCTCGAAGACCGTTTCGATTTTAAAAATAAATGTTTGTTTTGTGGAGTACCGTTTTCCGATCAAACAAAAACACCAATGCATCGACGACACGCAATTCGAACGGTTCGAGAAAAGTCTATGAAAGATAACGTCCTAAAATATCTGCTCGGACGTAACGATGAATTTGCCGCTTCTATCGTCAAGCGTGTCTGCTCGGTACCTGATCTCATCGCCGTAGAAGCTCGCTACCATCGCGAATGCATGCATCGTGTGTACAACCCGCTACCTGAGGAGGGTGCGAAAAGAGGACGACCGACAGGTAACAAAGTCGACGAGGCAATGGAGGGGATTTACTCATTTCTAAAAGAAAATTCCGACGAATGCCAGTTTTCGATGACTGAATTAATGAGTCACGTAAATGGAAATTTTGTTCCGCACATAAAAACGGTTAAAGCACATTTAGAAGCGAAATATGGCGAGGACATTCTAATTATCGAGAAACAAAAGCGAAATTGTGTCGTTTGTTTCCGAAACACCGGATTTAAAATTCTTGCGGATAAATGGTACCAGGAAAAGAAGCAGAACTCTCACGAGGAACGACTCCGAGTTATTCGCGAAGCTGCTGCTATAATTCGAGAGGACATAAGAGGCGTCGTTTACGACAAACAAAATTATCCTCCCTCGGATGAATTTGTACGGGATGTCGAAGCCGCTGTTCCGGAATCTCTACAAGTTTTTCTTTCAACAGCAATAATGAAAGATAAACGTGGCGCACTGGACTCGTGGAAAAAAAAGTGCACATTGATTGCTCACGCAATAATTACGGCTGTGCGTCCTCGTTCTTTTTTCTCTCCGCTGCAGATCGGTGTTGGAACTTATCTGTATAAGAAATTCGGTTCCAAGAGCCTCATCAACATTTTATCGGCAATGGGGTTCAGTGCACCGTATCGAGAAGTGACGATTTTCGAGAATTCGTGCATTCATCGACCTGAAAGTGAAATCCTGGAAAATTCATTCAGTCAATTCGTATTTGATAATGCGGATTTCAACATAAACACTCTCGACGGCCGTGGAACGTTTCATGCGATGACATTTTGCTTGACGACGACGACGACGATGTCTGTAACGATGATGATGACGATGCTCTCATCGAATCAGCATCATTTCCAACGTTTCAACAGACACAACAACTCGAAGAGTTTACGGAGGACGAAGATCTTCAGCCTGGACCATCCAAGCGAAAAAAGACATGAAAAAAGTCCATCGTTCGTGTCTCGAGTGCAGAAAAAAATATTTTTCTTTCCGTTTATTTTGTTTTGTTTATTTTGTATTGTAAAAAAATAATATATTTTACTGCACAAACAAATTATTTGTTTAATAAATTACTATTGTGTGATCCTTAATTTGTTGCTCTATGTACTTATTTTTTATCCCATCAATTTCCTGAACAATTTCCCATTTGATTCGACATCCAGACACAACCGAGCGAGCAGCTCGCTCGACGCTGAGTGTGGATTCACCGACTTTGCGGCGCGCTGGAGATCGTAATTTTTGTCCAACATAAAAAAATCCAAGAAGGAAATTGTAGGTCTGAATATGCTCTACAAGTTTGAATTCCACAATTTTTCATATTTATTAAGACCCAAAGAAAAAAAAAGCAAAAAACAAAAATGATGTCCTAAATTTTTGACTTTATCGATCGATATCTCGATAACGATGCATGAAACGCTAAAAATGATTCAGGCGTTATTGTAGAGCACAAAGAAAGCTACAAAAAGTGTCCTACAAAAATTTTCGAAATCTCATCGGATAGCCGAGTTATTGCCGAGAAACAAATTTTACCCCTTTTTTCAACATGGCGGCGAAAGCTCCTAGGAAAGCTTGGTCGACAATCTCAAGTTAAGCTTTTCTAGGTATCCCCTACAACATATTAAAAAATGAGAAGCGCAAATTCATTTTCTTTTTTGAATGTACGTAATGACTGGACTAATCCTTTTTAAGACGGAATGACACCCGACGCGAAACTTCGATGCGGCCCCGGCTTCCGACCGGTAGGGCAGAACTCAATCGAGCTTCTGCGCCCCACCGACGGATGTCACCGCGCGCGTTCGTCGCCGCGCGCGCGGAGACATTGCGTCTCGCCTTCCACGGGCCTCGACACGCTACGCAACGCATGTGTGCCTGCGTGTCGGTGCGCGTCTACACCACGGTGTGGAGAGACGTTATTGGCGCTGCCACGGGCCTCGATGCGCGTCGTCTGCAGACCACGAGGCAAGCGCCGCGCGCGGAATTCTCGTGAACTGAGCACGTCGAAGTTCGGCCGACATTTGCTCGCAATTATCAACAATTACACGACAAATCTAGATTACCACTTTTCTCCTAAGATATGCAACGAAGTGCAGTGATTGAGAGCTCAAATTGTTCGTTTTTTATGTGGCTACCCGGTCTAGCTTTCCTCTAAGTCGTGACATTAGCCAAACATCTGATTTTTCATCTTTTCGGTCTCGAGTTCCGCATGATAAGCCAATCTACGTTTTTTTTCTCAAATTCAAAAAATTTGAGGGGCTGGAAGCTGTTCGTCTATCTATTTGACGTCGTTTGGCAAAGTTTCGACGGGATCTGAAGAGCCGTTTCAGAGATTTTTGGGTATCTATAATTCTGTTCTACCATACCGACCGCGATGAGGTGTCATTCCGTCTTAACTGTGAGGTGGCGACATGCGCCGGGGCGTGAACTAGGGATGTTCGATTCCGGTTCGATTCTTTAAAAGATCGATTCTTTTGTTCAAAAAATCGATCTTTTGAATCGATTCTTTCCTTTTCGATCTTTAGGTGAATCGATTCTTTGCCCTAAGAATCGAAGATTCGATTCTTTATAATTTCTCGATTTTTTTTACCACGACTGAAGCGACTGTTCGCTCACGAAGAGAGCCCGAACGCTTTGGCGGAATAGTCGAAAAAGCGGCCTGTAAAGTGATGAAAGATGTTAGTTCGAAATTCAGCCACGGTAAGCGTTCATGTTGCGGGGTTATTAATATGAAGTAAGGCGTTAGTGATACAATGCAGTCAGCCTAGTATTTTCACGGTGTAGCCATTCTTCTTCGTCACCTGACATCAGTCTACAGTTTTACCGGCGTTCAACATTAAACGATTAAACGTGTTAAACATAAATCTTGTAATAATCCGCTACCTGGTTCTTCCATCGAATTTTGGTAAGTCCATAGTTTTCAAATGTTTACAACACTAATATTTCCGTTCACTCCCACAAAATTGCCGCACGTTTCATGGTATTATTTTCACCCGATAATTTTTCATTTTTGCGTGACTATTTTTTTTCCTTTTCCTTTTCCTCACAGAATTTATTGATTATCTTTGGGTTGTGGTTTTCTGTGCTTTGATGTTGCTGGCGATCGAGATTGTACGACAAACACTCCAAAAAGTGGGTACATTTTAAGTTAGGTTGTGGAAAAAAGTTTTCGATACGCCGCGAGTCTCGCCTAACACTTAACCTGACTTTTTTAATAACCAGTTTGGTTTTGGTGTATAAGGCTTTGTTTGATTTTTAATATTTTTAAATTACAAGAACTTCATGATTTTTCTTACTTTTTTACAGTGCCTAAATTAAAACAATCCTTCGTTTGGAAATTTTTTGCCAAATCCACTGGTAACAACGATGATCCTTCATGCAAAATTTGCAATAGAGCTGTGAAGTCTGGCGGCAAAGGTGGTTGTACAACCAATTTAAAGAATCATTTGAAACGCAATCACTCGGAGAACCCTGAAGTGAAAGTATTTCTACAAAAAAAAGAAAACTGTGTCGAACAACAAAACATATTGGTAAATATACATTTTTTAAATAAATATCTTTGAGATTCTCAACTGAAAGACGCCCTAATCTTCATTATAACATAAAATTTTCCTTATATGCAACAGCATGGTTGAATTATACACCGCACTTTTCGTTTTTTTAATAATGAAGAGCAAAGTTTATGATAAAGCTGTATTCGGTGAACATTTAATAATAAAAACTGTTGTTGGGTCGTTCTTTACTCTGCTGTAGGACTGCAATATTTTTCTTCTTATTCTTATTTATCTTTAGAAACGATCAATGTCGTCATCGACATCAACGTTGACATCCATGGACGTCGCAGAATCTGACTGTGATTCACCAGATTCACCAAATCGAGCGTCTTCACCGGCACTCTCAGAAACAAGTAGCGGATTCGCCAGTGCGATTAGACAAAGACCGTTGGCGCTTCAGCCTAAAATCGACAACTCTTTCAAGCAAATTCGATCATTTGCAGGTAATGTTTTCGAAACACTCTTTTATATATGTATGTTGTTGAAGAAATATTATGGCAAAACTGAAAGTTTCGCCGAAATGGTTGGAAAAAAGCAAAATTTTATACAAATGTAACTTCAGAGGTTAATAACTATTGAATAAAAAGACGATTATCTCAAAATTTAAGTTGAAAAAAAAATTTAGGCCGCTCCAGCAGCTTATCTGATATCAAGATTTGAATTTTTAATGTCCTAAAAAAACGTACGTGCTAACACACTTACCTGTGATACGAAAAAATCCACATTTCTATATCATGGTTTTTAGTCGTTCTTAATATAATATTTATATCCTTTAAACAAAAAAAGTACCTTGCTACGAATTATTACTTCATACTTTCATTCACATTTTATTGAAAAATAAAATAAAATGTGGTATTCCTTTTATTTAGCCGGAGGTGGAAAAGCAGGAGAATCACCAATTCCATCCTCTTCATGATTGCCAAAGATAATCTGCCTTTTCAGACAGTTGATAATGAAGGATTCAGGAACCTTATGAAAACTACGCTACCTTTATATGTCGTACCTGGAAGAAAGACGATTACGAAACTGCTACAAGAAAAATATGAGTACGTCGCGCAATGTGTAGAAGAAAAATTGGAAAAAATTGATAATTTCTCGGTTACATCGGATATCTGGACGGATCTTCACAATACCGTCAGCTATTTAGGCGTGACAGTTCACTACGATTTTGAAGGAGAATTGCAATCCATCACGGTGGGTGTTACCGAAATGACTGAGCGACACACCGCTGAAGTTATTGGAAGATGGATGCAAAACACTTTGCGAGAATGGCGAGTCGAGACTGAAAAAATTGTCGTCATCGTAACTGACAACGCAGCGAGTATGAAAAAGGCCGTGAGAGATGTTTTTGGGCCTTCGAAACATATTTCGTGCTTTGCCCATTCCATCAATCTAGTCGCTGAAGACGCAACGAACTTCAAGGACGCTACATCATTGTGCACGAAAATTAAAAGAATCGTGACATATTTCAAACAGTCTACGATTGCTGCCGATGAATTACGGAAGGTTACTCGTCTCAAGTTGATCCAAAGCATCGATACACGTTGGAACTCGACCTTCGCTATGTGGACGAGATTTATTTTGCTCTCAAAAGAAGTTGGATCAATTTTATTAAGGGATAAGGCCACTGTAAATTTTTTGAAAAATCGATTTTTTTTTATTGGCTTAAAAAATAGTTTAAACCCTCTAGAATAAGAAAAAAAAGGTCCTGTGCGAAAAAAAATTTGTTGTCCTTAGGAAATGAAGGTCGCCGCCAAGCGTGGCAAAACTTGCTCCGAAACGACTGCAATTATATCGGAGATGGCGATTCCAAAACTTTCAAAGGCATCGTGGATTCGAAGCCTTATGAAAATGTTGATGTTAAAAAAAAAGAGTGCATAGATCACGTGCAAAAAAGAATGGGCACTCGATTGAGAAACTTAAAAAAAGGAACAAAAGGTCTCGGGGGAAGAGGAAAACTCACTGCCAAATTGATTGACGAACTAAGCATTTATTACGGCTTAGCAATCCGTCGAAATTCCGATTCCATCAAAAATATGAAAAATGAGATCTGGGCAACCCTTTTTCACAAAATGTCAACGGATGAAAAGCCTCAGCACGAAAAATGTTCGGAGAATTGGTGCAGTTGGAAGAAAGCGAAAGCAGAAAATGCCTTGGATGCGTATCATCACAAGCAGCCAATGAGTGAGGAGGTTTATCAAGCCATCAAACCCATCTACATGGAATTGAGCCGGGACGAGTTGCTGGAGCGTTGCTTGGGGGCCTATACTCAAAACAATAACGAAAGTTTCAACGCTACCGTTTGGAGTTTGGCCCCCAAATCATCCTCAAGCGGAAAAACTGTACTAGATATTGTGACGGATATCGCTGTTTGCATATTCAATGGCGGCCTTACCAACGTCTTGCAAATATTCAAGTTGTTGGAGGTGGAAATTGGTGTACAGTTATATAATTTCTGCATCGAAGCCGACGCCAAACGCATCACGCACGCGGAGACATCTCTGAGCGACGCGGCCAAAAGTGCGCGCGCGCTCCAAAAATCAACCAGGAAAGACGAAGAAGACGAAAATTTGGCTATCGAAGGACAAATGTATGGTGCTGGGATTGCAGACTGACGGTAAAATTTTTTTTTAACTTCTTTTTTTAATTTTTTCCAATAAAAAACTATTCGCAAAACTTTAAACGCGTTTTTCTCGAAACATGGTTTTTCAAAATGGCACGCAGCATAACTCGAACAATTTTCATTTTTTTTACTTGAAATTTTAACCAGATGTGAACATTTACATTATCTTGAGAATGTCGATCGGAATTTTCAAGAACTTTATTTATTGATTTTTTATTAACAAAAAACGCCGTTTTTTTCGTCAAAAATCAATTTTTTTTTCAAACGCACGCCAAATCCACAAAAATTGATACTTTTTAAAATCCGATCGACATTCTCTAGCTATAGCCCTCTAGATTAATGGTTTTTTTTTTTGTTCTAGATTCAAAAGTGCACCAGTGGTGCTGCGTGCCGCGGAGCCCTGGAAGCAAAACATGTCCCGGGAAGATAGCTGTGGAACCGCCATTTTGTTTTTTTTTTACTGTAAAAAATTTTATAATAAAGTTTAATGTATGCCCGATAACACCATTAAAAGTTTTTTTTCAAATACCTTCAATTTCGGGAGCAAAAAATTAGTGAAAAAACCTTTTTTTTTCACTAATAAAACTTCTTACTCCTTAAGTAACCCGGGTTCGCCTGAGATGTTAACAGCATCGGGATTGCAGTTGGCTAATGAAATTGTCGAGGTCCTGCAACCACTGGAAAAAGTGACGAGGGAAATTTGTGGAGAACGATTCGTCACGGCCAGCAAAGTCATTCCGTTGATTAATTGCTTAAAAAATAAAATTGTGAAGCTTCGTGGGAGTCTCAAAACGGACACGGCACTGTCTTTGCTCGACCGTCTCGAAAACTCAATTTCATTGCGGTTTGGGCAAATTGAAAACAACGCTATTATGGCGACATCGACAATCTTGGATCCCAGGTTTAAAAAACTACATTTCACTCAGCCTATCGCGTACGCAAAGGCAATAAGTCGTATTGCTCAGTGGATGAAGGAATTAAATCAAACCAACGTGTCCAATGACGAAATTCCTGGACCGACAGTGGAAATATCGAGCCAAACTGATGATCTATGGTCATTCCACGATGTTTTATTGCAAACGAAAAATATAAATAATGACCAACAGTGCCAAGACGAAGTTCCAACGGATTTTCGACATTACTTGAGTCAACCAATGCTAGATCGCACGCAAGATCCAGTTCGGTATTGGTTGAGTGTTAAAAAGGTGTATCCGACTTTAGCGATCATTGCCAAAAAATACATGGCAGTTGTTGGAACATCGGTGCCTTCGGAAAGATTGTTTTCAAAAGCTGGAAATATTTTGACCGATTCTCGAAGTCGTCTTTCACCTGAACATCTGCAACAGCTACTGTTTTTAAATTCATTGTCTACTAAGGATTGGCAATTGAATAAAGATTGTTAAAAGTCTAGAAAACCTCAAAGCCAAGGTTAAAAGAAATCATTATGTAATAAAAGAAAGTCTGATTTGTAAAATACATTCATAATATTTTTAAGATCATAGTAAAAAGTGCAAATATGTAAAAGACTGAAACTATGTTTAGCGTTTAGTCAGAAAGAAAGCTGCTTTATATTTGTTATTTTGAATTCATTATTTTCTATTAAAAATAAATTTATGCAATTTAGTAATTTTCCACAGCAAACACTTATTAAACACTTACGTTAGTTTTAATGAGCACTTAATTTTTTTCGATTCTTAAGAATCGATTCTTACGAAATCGATTCTTTGGATTCGATTTTTTATGAGAATCGATTCTTCTGGATTCGATTCAGAATCGATTATAGAATCGATTCTTTTCAAAGAATCGAACATCCCTAGCGTGAACTGGTATATCATGGAGGCTAGAGTGGAGGAGTCCGATCTCTTATGGAGAGACTTGAAAAAAGTAGCTACAAAAATGTGGTAATACCGGGATGGCGCCACTATCGCTAAAACCTCGAGACAGGAGCTGGGTGTGACAGAGACGGAACAAGTAAATAATGAGAAGTGAGCTGTGCATGAGGCAGAATGAAACTTGAGAAGTAGGCTGCGTGCGAGAGAGATGTAAAACAGTGCAGCCAGATCGCGCGCGAAAGTTACCCTCTCTCTATTTCCTCGCGCGCCCATCACACAATCATAGTAGCGCGTGTCCGTGAGCGAGCGACGTTCGGACATCTTCGGAAAGAGCCGAGTGCCGTCGAACTGTCCCGACCGCGCCTTCGGCAGCTACACCAACACATAGAAACGCTGAGCACGTTCATGTGCGGCGAAGCCGAACGAAGGCTTCGAGGGAAAAAGCAATCTGAGCACGACTTTTAGATGATTTCAATGCTTATTTAGCTCTTGATTCTCTGCGTTATTAATGTATACAAAAAAATGTATCGCGCACTCTGAACGCTTATTTTTTTAGTTTATACGTTAATTTAAATATAATAATAAATCTAAATTACAATTTATTTATCTTCTAAAAAATTGTTTACGCTTTACTCACACCCGTCCTTATGCCAAATAAATTATAATTCAGAAAAGTAAGTGAAAATATATTTATATTCGTATTATTATATTAATTCTCATACTTTCATCAAGCGATAAAGTATTATCTCCAAAAACAAGTCAATCATCAATCGGGCCGCCAATCGTAACTGCCAGAAAGTGCATCTTTAACACAAGTGATAAGATGGTCCCGTTGGTAGCGTTCCTGGCTTCGGTCCGTATGGGCGCAGGATCGTTCCTCACGCTCAGCGCTTTTTTTTTTTTAATCATGGTTACTATTAATTTTTATTTGATTAGTTATTTTTATTAGTTATCATATTTATTTTAATTAGTTATCTTTTAGTACCGAAAAATTTATCGCGCACTCTGACCGCTTAATTTATTAGTTTTTACGTTAATTTAAATATAATAAATCTAAAATACAACTTATTTATCTTCTAGCAAAATGTTTGCGCTTTACTCGCACCCGACCCTATGCCAAATAAATTGTAATTCATAAAAGTAAGCGGAAATATATTTATCTTCGTATTATTATATTCATTCTCATATACTTTCATCAAGCAAAAAAGTATTATCCCCAAAAACAACCATCCATCCGACCGCGAATCGTAAGTACCAGAAAGTGAACATACATTGACACGAAAAATTGAAGGAGCAAGAAAAGTTGAACTTCGTCAAAAGTGTTCGTACAAAAAAAAAGGATGTTAAAGCTTCAAGTTTCTAGTTTTAGTTCTGACAATGATTTTTTTTTGAGAATTACTGATTGCGCGGTAGGAAGAAATATCACGGCAAAAAAAATGTTGCAAATTTTTACGTTTTCAAGGTTTCAAAAACAAGGAAAACAACGTTTTCTTGTTTCTTATAAAATCCACCGCT
The DNA here is from genome assembly GCA_951751655.1 of Ophion costatus. NCBI lineage: Eukaryota > Metazoa > Arthropoda > Insecta > Hymenoptera > Ichneumonidae > Ophion > Ophion costatus. The sequence goes on along the minus strand of OX632358.1, from coordinate 15,581,709 downwards.
ACTTTGCAAATATTGCGATAAACACTATTGTTTATGGACGGTCATTCGGCTCAATATGTCCCCAAGAGATATGCAAAATTCCAAATTGATCCGTTCATCGGTCTTTCTTGCCCGATTGACCAAAATATGAAAAAAAATTAAAGGAACAAGTTTCCTCCTTCTCAGAAATAATTTCATGATTATTAAGACGGAATGACACCTCATTGCGGTCGGTATGGTAGAACAGAATTATAGATACCCGAAAATCTCTGGAACGGCTCTTCAGATCCCGTCGAAACTTTGCCAACCGACGTCAAATAGATAGACGAACAGCTGTCTGCCCCTCAAATTTCCTGAATTTGAGAAAAAAAACGTAGATTGGCTTATCATGCGGAACTCGAGACCGAAAAGATGAAAAATCAGATGTTTGGCTAATGTCACGACCTAGAGAAAAGTTAGACCGGGTAGCCACATAAAAAACGAACAATTTGAGCTCTCAATCATTGCACTTCGTTGCATATCTTAGGAGAAAAGTGGTAATCTAGATTTGTCGTGTAATTGTTGATAATTGCGAGCAAATGTCGCCCGAACTTCGACGTGCTCAGTTCACGAGAATTCCGCGCGCGGCGCTCGCCACGTGGTCTGCTGACGACGCGCATCGAGGCCCGTGGCAGCGCCAATAACGTCTCGCCACACCTTGGTGTAGACGCGCACCGACACGCACGCACGCATGCGTTGCAGAGCGTGTCGAGGCCCGTGGAAGGCGAGACGCAATGTCTCCGCGCGCGTCGGCGACGAACGCGCGCGGTGACATCCGCCGGTGGGGCGCAGAAGCTCGATTGAGTTCTGCCCTACCGGTCGGAAGCCGGGGCCGCATCGAAGTTTCGCGTCGGGTGTCATTCCGTGTTAAGAGGAAAAACAACTTTTCACAACTTTTCGTACAATTGGGTATTGAGTACGCATTAAATGTTGGAAAAGAACCCTGAAAATCATATTGACTAAAAATTGTCGATTTTTTTTTTTTTAATAACAAAAATGTTGAAATTTTTTTGTTTATAAAAAAATTTATTTCGATTTTTTTTATTTTTTTAATGTTGACATTTTTTTTCGATTCAACATTGTACCGCCAGCATTAGAATTACCCAAAGTGTACGTAGAATTACCCAAAGCGTACCTCCCCGTGGTATGCTTTGGGTAATTCTGATGCTGGCGGTACAATGTTGATTTAAAAAAAAATGTCAACATTAAAAAAAAAAAATTCGAAACTGATTTTTTTATGGAAAAAAAAAATTTTCAATATTTTTTTTATGAAAAATTTTTTTTTTCGAAAATTTTTAGTCAATATGATTTTCACGGTTTTTTTCCAACATTCAATGCGTACTCAATACCCAAATGTACGAAAAGTAATGAAAAGTTTTTTTTCCTCTTAGTAATCATGAAATGATGTCTGAAAAGGAGGAAACTTGCTCCTTTAATTTTTTTTCAAATTTTGGTTAATCGGGCAAGAAAGACCGATAATCGGATCAACTTGGAATTTTGCATGGCTCTTGGGGACATATTGAGCTGAATGACCGTCCATAAACATTAGTCTTTATCGCAATATTTGCAAAGTAGCGGTGGATTTCATAAAAACCAAGAAGACATCGTTTTTTTGTACTTTTCTAAAACTAATGGCAAAAATAAAAAATAAAAGTTTCACCACAATAATAATCGGAGCTTGTAGAGTATTCACGTTTCCAAAACTACCGATCGAATTCCCGTACGACCATTAGTTCCTGAGATATCTCAGCGAAAAATGGTCGTACGGAGAAAAAAAAGCAAATTGAAGTGAATTGAATGGACTCAATGACCTTGATATTGGTCAAGCCAGAAAAAAATCTCCAAAATACGTGCAGAACTTTGAAAAACGTAAAAATTTGCAAAATTTTTTTTTGCCGTGATATTTCTTCCGACCGCGCAATCAGTGATTCTCAAAAAAAAAATCATTGTCGGATCTAAAACTAGAAACTTGAAGCTTTAAAATCCTTTTTTTTTGTACGACCACTTTTGACAAAGTTCAACTTTTCTTGCTCCTTTAATTTTTTGTGTCAATGTATGTTCGCTTTCTGGTACTGACAATTCGCGGTCGGATGGATGATTGTTTTTGGGGATAATACTTTATCGCTTGATGAGAGTATATGAGAATGAATATAATAATACGAAGATAAATATATTTCCGCTTACTTTTATGAATTACAATTTATTTGGCATAGGGTCGGGTGTGAGTAAAGCGCAAACATTTTGCTAGAAGATAAATAAGTTGTATTTTAGATTTATTATATTTAAATTAAAGTAAAAACTAATAAAATAAGCGGTCAGAGTGCGCGATAAATTTTTCGGTACTAAAAGATAACTAATTAAAATAAATATGATAACTAATAAAAGTAACTAATCAAATAAGAATTAAGGATGTTGGGTCCCAAATCGCAAATGATGATAAAATTCTGAAAATTTGGTATGTTTTTGTATGAAGTATTTCAGAGGTCGTGTAAAAATTTCACGACAATTAGGAAGCTCGTTATTGAACAATTAACATTCGCAATTTAAATGCTGTCTTATGGAAACTGATGTATCTTTGCAATAAGTTTTTCTTTTGACCTCTCAATTTTGTAATATCTACAATATACTGAAAGCAACGGAAACAAAACGAAGTTTATTGATACATTTTTTTAATTTCTTTTAAAAATTGTTCTTAACAAAATGTTAATTTTTCAATAACGAGCTTCCTAATCGTCGTGAAATTTTAACACGACCTCTTAAATACTTCATACAAAAACATACCAAATTTTCAGAATTTTCTTATCATTTTTTATTTCAACCCTTAAGGAGGTTGAAGTAATGATGATAGAATTCTGAAAATTTGGTATGTTTTTACATGAAGTATTCAGGAGGTCGTGTAAAAATTTCATGACGATTAAGAAGCTATTTATTGAACAATTAACATTAACATGTTTTATAGGGACTCAACATCCTTAATAGTAACCATGATTTAAAAAAAAAAAGCGCTGAGCGTGAGGAACGATCCTGCGCCCCTACGGACCGAAGCCAGGAACGCTACCAACGGGACCATCCTATCGCTTGTGTTAAAGATACATTTTCTGGCACTTACGATTGGCGGCCGGATGGATGATCGATTTGTTTTTGGAGATAATACTTTATCGCTTGATGAAAGTTTGAGAATTAATATAATAATACGAATATAAATATATTTTCACTTACTTTTCTGAATTATAATTTATTTGGCATAAGGACGGGTGTGAGTAAAGCGTAAACAATTTTTTAGAAGATAAATGAGTTGTAATTTAGATTTATAATTATATTTAAATTAACGTATGAACTAAAAAAATAAGCGTTCAGAGTGCGCGATACAATTCTTTTGTATACATTAATAACGCAGAGAATCAAGAGCTAAATAAGCATTGAAATCATCTAAAAGCCTCACGCGTGCCGTCGCGTGACGTCACGCGCGGGCCGTGCTCAGATTGCTTTTTCCCTCGAAGCCTTCGTTCGGGTTGGCCGCACATGAACGTGCTCAGCGTGTCTATGTGTTGGTGTAGCTGCCGAAGGCGAGGTCGGGACAGTGCGACGGCACTCGGCTCTTTCCGAAGATGTCCGAGCGTCGGTCGCTCACGGACACGCGCTACTATGATTGTGTGATGGGCGCGCGAGGGACTAGAGAGAGGGTAACTTTCGCGCGCGATCTGGCTGCGCTGATGCGTATTCGATCCTCTTCCATCTCACTTACACGACATCGATACTCAGCTTCAGCTCGAGGTTTTAGAGATAGTGGCGCCATCCCGATTAGTCCACTTGTTGTAGCCACTTTGAAATGCACAGATTGGCCTCCTCCCACTCTAGCCTCCCTGTGGTATATGTTAACTGCGGAAGATGTGGAATCATATGGACAATTTTGTGGAGTTAATGAATTTCATGATGGCAGTGATAATTCGTGAGCTGGGGGTTACTACTAGAGAGTCAATATTGAATGGAGGAAAAATGTTTGCTTTGGCGAGAGAATGAATGAGGATAGAACGATGTAGGTGATGCTCAGGGCAGGTCCAGAAAACGTGGTTTAAGTGCTGTGATTCGTAACCGCATGAGCAGACCAAAGACTGAGAGAGGCGTTTTCTAAAGAGGCTGGCTTGAAGGCTGTAATGATTCGATCTCATTCTGGAGAGTGTTACGATAGATTTTCGATTTAAACGTTTGAATTTAGTAAACCACGTTTTAGAAGAGGCTGTGTAGTAATTTTGGAAGTAGGGGGTGCCCTTGTAGCTACCCTCGAATCGTAAACGACGGTCGGTAGAGTCAAGGCACTTTTTCCGTGCAATGGGGAAAAGATCGGCGGGCGGAAGAGAGGTGAAAAAGGTTTCGCCGACCGAAATGGCTGATTTTGCAAGGGAATCCGCGACTTCGTTGCCTATCGTTGTTATCGTTGCATCGTTGTTATAAATAACGATAAATAACGATAAATGACGATAAATAACGATGAATAACGATGAATAACGATGAATAACGATGAATAACGATGAATAACGATGAATAACGATGAATAACGATGAATAACGATGAATAACGATAAATAACGATAAATAACGATAAATAACGATGAATAACGATGGATAACGATGAATAACGATGAATAACGATGAATAACGATGAATAACGATAAATAACGATAAATAACGATAAATAGGGATAAATAACGATAAATAAAGATAAATAACGATAAATAACGATAAATAACGATAAATAACGATAAATAACGATAAATAACGACAAATAACGATAAATAACGATAAATAACGGTAAATAACGATAAATAACGATAAATAACGATAAATAACGATAAATAACGATAAATAACGATAAATAACGATAAATAACGATAAATAACGATAAATAACGATAAATAACGATAAATAACGATAAATAACGATAAATAACGATAAATAACGATAAATAACGATAAATAGGGATAAAGAACGATAAATAGGGATAAATAACGATAAATAGGTATAAATAGGGATAAATAACGATAAATAGGGATAAATAACGATGAATAACGATAAATAGGGATAAATAACGATAAATAACGATAAATAGGGATAAATAACGATAAATAACGATAAATAGGGATAAATAACGATAAATAACGATAAATAGGGATAAATAACGCTATATAACGATAAATAACAATAAATAACGATAAATAACGATAAATAACGATAAATAACAATGAATAACGATAAATAACGATAAATAGGGATAAATAACGATAAATAACGATAAATAACGATCATTAACGATAAATACCGATAAATAACGATAAATAACGATAAATAGGGATAAATAACGATAAATAGGGATAAATAACGATAAATAACGATAAATAACGATAAATAAAGTTAAATAACGATAAATAGGGATAAATAACGATAAATAGGGATAAATAACGATAAATAACGATAGATAACAATAAATAACTATAAATAACGATAAATAACGATAAATAACGATGAATAGGGATAAATAACGATAAATAACGATGAATAACGATAAATAACGATAAATAACGATGAATAACGAGAAATAACGATAAATAACGATAAATAACGAGAAATAACGATAAATAGTGATAAATAACGAGAAATAACGATAAATAACGATAAATAACGATAAATAACGATAAATAACTAGAAATAACGATAAATAAGGATAAATAACGATAAATAACGATAAATAACGATAAGTAACGATAAATAACGATAAATAACGATAAATAGGGATAAATAACGATAAATAACGATAAATAGGGATAAATAACGATAAATAACGATAAATAACGATAAACAGGGATAAATAGCGATAAATAACGATAAATAGGGATTAATAACGATAAATAACGATAAATAACGATAAATAGGGATAAATAACGATAAATAACGAGAAATCACGAGAAATAACGATAACTAACGATAAATAACGTTAAATATAGAGAAATAACGAGAAATTACGATAAATAACGAGAAATAACGAGAAATAACGATAAATAACGATAAATAACGAAAGATAACGATAAGTAACGATAAATAACGATAAATAACGATGAATACCGATAAATAACGATAAATAACGGTAAATTACGATAAATTACGATAAATGACGATAAATAACGATAAATAACGATAAATAACGATAAATAACGATAAATAACGATAAATAACGATAAGTAACGATAAATAGGGATAAATAACGATAAATTACGATAAATAACGATAAATAGGGATAAATAACGATAAATAACGATAAATAGGGATAAATAACGATAAATAACGATTAATAACGATAAATAGCGATAAATAATGATAAATGGGGATAAATAACGATAAATAGGGATAAATAACGATAAATAACGATAAATAGTGATAAAGAACGATAAATAACGATAAATAACGATAAATAACGATAAATAATGATAAATAACGATAAATAGGGATAAATAACGATAAATAACGATAAATAGTGATAAATAACGATAAATAACGATAAATAGGGATAAATAACGATAAGTAACGATAGCAAAACGACAAATAACGATAAACAACGATAAACAACGATAAATACCGTTAAATAATGATAAATAACGATAAATAACGATAAATAACGATAAATAACGATGAATAACGATAAATAACACCAAATAACGATGAATAACGATAAATAACGATAAATAACGATAAATAACGATAAATAACGATAAGTAACGACAACTAACGATAAATATCGATAAATAACTATAAATAACGCTAAATAACGATAAATAACGATAAATAACGATAAATAACCATAAATAACGATAAATAACGATAAATAACGATAAATAACGATAAATAATGATAAATGGGGATAAATAACGATAAATAACGATAAATAGGGATAAATAACGATAAATAACGATAAATAACGATAAATAGGGATAAATAACGATAAATAACGATAAATAACGATACATAACGATAAATAACGATAAATAGTGATAAATAACGATAAATAACGATAAATAACGATAAATAACGATAAATACCGATAAATAACGATAAATAGGGATAAATAACGATAAATAACGATAAATAGGGATAAATAACGATAGAGAACGATAAATAACGATAAATAGTGATAAATAACGATAAATAACGATAAATAGGGATGAATAACGATAAGTAACGATAGCAAAACGACAAATAACGATAAACAACGATGAACAACGATAAATACCGATAAGGAATGATAAATAACGATAAATAACGATAAATAACGATAAATAACGATGAATAACGATGAATATCGATAAATAACACCAAATAACGATGAAAAACGATAAATAACGATAAATAACGACAAGTAACGATAAATATCGATAAATAAATATAAATAACGCTAAATAACGATAAATAACGATGAATAACCACAAATAACGATAAATAACCATAAATAACGATAAATAACGATAAATACCGATAAATAACGATAAATAACGATAAATATCGATAAATAACGATAGATAACGATAAATAACGATAAATAACGATAAATAACGATAAATAGGGATAAATAACGAATAAATAACGATAAATAACAATAAATAGGGATAAATAACGATAAGTAACGATTAATAACGATAAATAACGATAAAGCACGAGAAATAACGATAAATAACGATAAATAACGATAAATAACGATAAATAACAATCAATAGGGATAAATAACGATAAATAACGGTAAACAACGATAAATAACTATAAATAACGATAAATAGGGATAAATAACGATAAATAGGGACAAATAACGATAAATAGGGATAAATAACGATAAATAACGATAAATAACGATAAATAACGATGAATAACGATAAATAACGATAAATAACGATGAATAACGATGAATAACGATAAATAACGAACAATAACGATGAATAACGAGAAATAACGATAAATAACGATAAATAACGAGAAATAACGATAAATAACGATAAATAGGGATAAATAACGATAAATAACGATATATAACGATACATAACGATAAATAACGATAAATAGTGATAAATAACGATAAATAACGATAAATAACGATAAATAACGATAAATAACGATAAATAACGATAAATAACGATAAATAATGATAAATAACGATAAATAGGGATAAATAACGATAAATAGTGATAAAGAACGATAAATAACGATAAATAGGGATAAATAACGATAAGTAACGATAGCAAAACGACAAATAACGATAAACAACGATAAACAACGATAAATACCGTTAAATAATGATAAATAACGATAAATAACGATAAATAACGATAAATAACGATGAATAACGATGAATAACGATAAATAACACCAAATAACGATGAATAACGATAAATAACGATAAATAACGATAAGTAACGACAACTAACGATAAATATCGATAAATAACTATAAATAACGCTAAATAACGATAAATAACGATAAATAACGATAAATAACGATAAATAACCATAAATAACGATAAATAACGATAAATAACGATAAATAATGATAAATGGGGATAAATAACGATAAATAACGATAAATAGGGATAAATAACGAT
>OX632358.1:15492561-15572857 GCA_951751655.1 Ophion costatus | reverse complement strand
ATAACGATAAATAACGAAAAATAACGATAAGTAACGATAAATAACGATAAATAACGATTAATAACGATAAATAACGATAAGAAACGATAAATAACGATAAATAACGATAAATAACGATAAATAACGATAAATAACTATAAATAACGATAAATAACGATAAATAACGATAAATAACGATAATAACGATAAATAACGATAAATAACGATAAATAACGATAAATAACGATAAATAACGATAAATAACGATAAATAACGATAAATAACGATAAATAACGATAAATAACGATAAATAACGATAAATAACGATAAATAACGATAAATAACGATAAATAACGATAAATAACGATTAATAACGATAAATAACGATAAATAACGATAAATAACGATAATAACGATAAATAACGATAAATAACGATAAATAACGATAAATAACGATAAATAACGATAAATAACGATAAATAACGATAAATAACGATAAATAACGATAAATAACGATAAATAACGATAAATAACGATAAATAACGATAAATAACGATAAATAACGATAAATAACGATAAATAACGATCAATAACGATAAATAACGATAAATAACGATAAATAACGATAAATAACGATAAATAACGATAAATAACGATTAATAACGATAAATAACGATAAATAACGATAAATATCGATAAATAACGATAAATAACGATAAATAACGATAAATAACGATAAATAACGATAAATAACGATAAATAACGACAAATAACGACAAAAAACGATAAATAACGATAAATAACGATAAATAGGGATAAATAACGATAAATAACGATAAATAGGTATAAATAGGGATAAATAACGATAAATAGGGATAAATAACGATAAATAGGAATAAATAGGGATAAAGCACGGTAAATAACGATAAATAGGGATAAATACCGATAAATAACGATAAATAACGATAAATAACGATAAATAACGATAAATAACGATGCATAGGGAGAAATAACGATAAATAGGGATAAATAACGCTAAATAGGGATAAATAACGATAAATAACGATAAATAACGATAAATAACGATAAATAACGATAAATAGCGATAAATAACGATAAATAACGATAAATAACTATAAATAACGATAATCAACGATAAATAATGATAAATAACGGTAAATAACGATAAATAACGATAAATAACGATAAATAACGATAAATAACGATAAATAACGATAAATAACGATAAATAACGATAAATAACGATAAATAACGATAAATAACGATAAATAACGATAAATAACGATAAATAACGATAAATAACGATAAAGAACGATAAATAACGATAAATAACGATAAATAACGATAAATAACGATAAATAACGATAAATAACGATAAATAACGATAAATAACGATAAATAACGATAAATAACGATAAATAACGATAAAGAACGATAAATAACGATAAATAACGATAAATAACGATAAATAACGATAAATAACGATAAATAACGATAAATAACGATAAATAACGATCAATAACGCTAAATAACGATAAATAACGATAAATAACGATAAATAACGATAAATAACGATAAATAACGATAAATAACTATAAATAACGATAAATAACGATAAATAATGATAAATAACGGTAAATAACGATAAATAACGATAAATAACGATAAATAACGATAAATAACGATAAATAGGCATAAATAACGATAAATAGGCATAAATAACGTTAAATAACGATAAATAGGGATAAATAACGACAAATAGGGACAAATAACGATAAATAGGGATAAATAACGATAAATAACGATGAATAACGATAAATACCGATAAGTAACGATAAATAACGATAAATAACGATAAATAACGATAAATAACGATAAATAACGATAAATAACGATAAATAACGATATATAACGATAAATAACGATAAATAACGATAAATAACGATAAATAACGATAAATAGGGATAAATAACGATAAATAGGGATAAATAACGATAAATAACGATAAATAACGATAAATAGCGATAAATAACGATAAATAGCGATAAATAACGATAAATAACGATAAATAGGGATAAATAACGATAAATAGGCATAAATAACGTTAAATAACGATAAATAGGGATAAATAACGACAAATAGGGACAAATAACGATAAATAGGGATAAATAACGATAAATAACGATGAATAACGATAAATAACGATAAATAACGATGAATAACGATGAATAACGATAAATAACGATAAATAACGATGAATAACGAGAAATAACGATAAATAACGAGAAACAACGATAAATAACGATTAATAACGAGAAATAACGAGAAATAACGATAAATAACGAGAAATAACGATAAATACCGATAAATAACGAGACATAACGATAAATAACGAGAAATAACGATAAATAACGATATATAACGAGAAATAACGATAAATAACGATAAATAGGGATAAATAACGATACATAACGATAAATAGCGATAAATAACGATAAATAACGATAAATAGGGATAAATAACGATAAATAACGAGAAATAACGATAAATAACGAGAGATAACGATAAATAACGATAAATAACGTTAAATAACGAGAAATAACGATAAATAAGGATAAATAACGAGAAATGACGAGAAATAACGATAAATAACGATAAATAACGATAAATAACGATAAATAACGATAAATAACGATGAATAACGATAAATAACGATAAATAACGATAAATAACGATAAATAACGATAAATAACGATAAATAACGATAAATAACGATAAATAGGGATAAATAACGATAAATAACGATAAATAGCGATAAATAACGATAAATAACGATAAATAACGATAAATAACGATAAAAAACGATAAATAACGATAAATAACGATAAATAACGATAAATAACGACAAATAACGATAAATAACGATAAATAACGATAAATAACGATAAATAACGATAAATAACGATAAATAACGATGAATAGGGATAAATAACGATAAATAGCGATAAATAACGATAAATAACGATGAATAACGATAAATAACGATAAATAACGATAAATAAAGATAAATAACGATAAATAACGATAAATAACAATAAATAACGATAAATAACGATAAATAGGGATAAATGTTGGAGGTTTTCTTCTGGCAGAGCCAAATAACCGACGCACAAATATTGTTTTCTCATAGACTTTATTCTTTGCTACGCATCTCACGACTGTTGTTCTCTCGATGATAGACTCTAGCCGACTCGACTTGCTAGCATACAGAACACGTGAGCGACGAGCAGTCACATGCACGCATACATATGAGCGTAAAGCGGTTAGGCGCTATATTTCTCACACTCCCTCCCGACTAATTGCTTTACCAGCATAAACATTGTATCTCTTCTTTTTATGAACTACAGTAGAATATCAATATCTTAACCTAGTACAATAGCGAATGACAATTTTTTTTTTTTTTTTCCTCCGTCTTCTCGCGGTTACATTTTCTCATCTTATTGGTTAATATCGCATCTCCGAGGTTTAGCTTCCTGAGAACATAGAGAATTGTGATTAATACGTCTTTGATGAACTATACAGAATTGTTCATTACTTTGTCTGTCAGATATTTATGCATATCGAAGGATAGAGGCTTGGTAAATATGTCTGCCATCTGGTCCTTTGAGGGAATCCACCCAATAGTTACTAAATTTCTTCCTACACATTCCTTTACGTAATGCTCTCGCACTTCTCTCATATGCCTAAGTCTATTGCTTCCGTTTGTCTTGGCGCTGACTTCAGCTGCTTTATTATCACACCATAATTTTACAGGACAAAATGACTTATTTAGAATTAACTTTAATGAGTTGTCCATTGCCATTAGCTCATAACACGTTTCACTCATTGCTACAAATTCTGCCTGACATGTTGATAGAGCCTAGTATGGCTGTTTGTGTGTTCTCCAAGTTATCGCATCTCCAAAAAGTTTTACTACATATCCACATGTTGTCAATGAGTCATTGCAGTCTGAAAGCTTGCATCAGAATATCGTTGCAAGTCATTTGACTCCCCCTTATATTGCAAACCTAGGGTTTTTGTTCCCTTCAAGTATCTGAATACTCTTTGTACCATCGCCCAATCATTTTCTGTGGGATTGGTTTGATGTCTGCTCAACACATTGACAGCATACGAGATGTCAGGTCGAGTCGTCCCGGCCAAATATAACAAACTGCCAATAGCTTCCCTGTATGGAACACTTCTTCTCGTCTCTGTTTCTTCTAATATGTTATCGCTGGGGTTCTCTTCTCTCTCTCTTCTTTCTCGGTTTTGCGCTTGTGTAGTAACCATGGGAGTTCTCTGTGGATGTGCGTCGTTGAAGTTGAATCTGATCAAGATCTTATCTATATACTTCTCTTGATTGAGTGTTATCAATTGTTTCTCCCTGTTTCTACTTATGGAGATTCCCAGAAATTCTTTTGGATCGCCTATTTCACTCATTTCAAATTCATTTTTAAGTTTGGATTTCACATCACGTAGTTTATTTCCGTTGTTACTTGCAATTATAATGTCGTCTACGTATAACAGTAAAATAAGGAATTTACTATTCTCTCTCCACATAAATAGACAGGGCTCATTGTCATCATTTTTCAATCCTACACTCAATGCTACCTCAGTGAATCTGTTATTCCATTTCTTAGGGCTGATTCGTAGGCCATATAACGCTCGGTTTAGCTTAGAAACTTTATTTTGTTTTTCTTTTAATGTAAGATTCGCACCGTCTGGGATTTCCATATAAATTTCCTCATCTATTAATCCATTCAAGAAGGCAGTTTTTACATCTAATTGGCATACCTCTGAATCATACTTATTTATTATCGCAAACACTGATCTTACTAGTGGCAGTCGTGATACTGGAGCATAAGTTTCCTTCAAATCATAATTGTTTGTATCCTTGAAGCCTCTGATAACCAGCCGTGCTTTATATTTTGTTTTATCGTCACTTGTAGTCTTTCGCTTAAAAACCCACTTAGAGTCTATGACGTTTGCCCTTCGGCCATCTCTCATTGTAACAGGTCGATCTACCAATGTCCACACCTCGTTTTTGTACATGGAATTTAATTCTTCACCTACAGCTTTCACCCAATTTTTATGCTCTTTAGATTCCATCGCATCTCTGTATGACACTGGGTCTTGATTGATCCGTGCCATCATTGCATGGCAGATTTCATCTTTGTCATGACTTATTTCTCTTTTATGTTCATCCAGTAGTACCATCGCATGTAGCAAAGTGACTCTCTCTTCCTCATCGTTTATTATACCAGTGAAACTAGAATCACTGACTTTCTTTGCCTCACTTGCAACCGCAATTGAAACAGGAACTTGTTTCTTAGGTCGCCCTCTTTTTCTTTTCCCTTCTTCCTCCTGTTTCGAGATTCCCTCTTCCTCATCCTCCTCTTTATCACAGTCGATCAACCACTTCTCTTTATTGATTTCAATGTACTGGCCTGGCCAATCTTTTATACTATCCTTTTCATATTTATCTCCATATACTAGTTTTTCGTTGAAGCGCGCATCTCTGCTTTCATAAAATGTCCCTTCCTCCGGTTTCAAAACCTGATATCCGGTAGGTGTATAGCCCCCCAGAATCACGCGTCTTCCTTCAAACCTAAACTTAGGACCAGTTTTGCTTTGAAGTTTAGTGTAAGCAACACAGCCAAATCGCTTCAGCTGATTCACATCAAAGGTTTTGTTTGGCGCAAATATTTTCATTGGGGTGATCATTTCGTTTGATTTGTGTGGCGTTCGGTTGTACGCATACACCGCAGCACCTAATGCAAGGTCCCACATGTTTTCGGGTAGTTTCGCATCGTACATGTATGCCCTTACCTTTTTCTGTATGGTTTGATTGAACCTCTCAGCTACACCATTATGTTCAGGTGTATCTGGACTCGCAAGTTGTTGCTCTGCTCCTAGTCTCTTTACGACGTCAATGGGATACCCACCGGTATATTCAGTACCTTGATCTGTACGCAGATAGCATACTTTCGCATCTCTACCTAACAAGTTTCGAGCGCTTCTCACAAATGCTTCGAACCAGTGACCTGTTTCGCTTTTTCCTTTCATCGAATACGCCATTGCTAATCTCGAATAGTCATCTATAAATACGGCAATGTACTTATACCCTTTGGGGTAAGATGCTGGACTAATGGGTCCCATGGTGTCTGAATGAATAATTTGTAAAGGTTCAGTCGCTCGTCTCCGTACTGAACCGAATGGTATTTTATTAAACTTGGCAATTTTACACACCTCGCAATCAAGTATTGACTCGTCAAAAATTACGTTCTTCCATTCTTTATTCTCCGAAAGTTTCCTTTGGAGAGCCTTGAGATAAGCCAGAGAGGCGTGGCCAAATCTTACATGCCAAAGCATGGCTTTATTATTTTTTTCGAACAGCTTATAATTTTTGTCGAATGGTGACTCCTCTGACAATTCAATTATGGGCAGTTCGTCGGTGTCATGGAACTTCCTATCCCAAATTGATGTATCGAAGTTTGAGTTTTCATAAGTAACTTTCTTTTCGCTCTCACCATTATTGTCTAACTTCGTATTTCCCTTTGTTATGCTATTCTCGTCTCTTTCTTCAGTAACATTATTCTTATCTAACTTCGGTTTCTTTACGACGATCTCACGCTCATTAATGTCGTTGACTACAGTCTCATCTCTGATTTGTTGGTTTGTACCTGTCTTATTCTGTTCAGATGTATCTCTTGCGGTTACGCTTCTTGTTTTATACCTTATTCTATCATTGGCATCAGTTTCACTCTCAGTCAAGTGGGCTATAATTGTTCTACTTTTGTTACTACAGTTCGTTTTATTTCCTTTATTGTCGTGATTTATTTCGAATTCGATAATCCAATACGGCTTGTTGTAGACTCCGGTAATGAAAGATTCATTGGAAACAGGATAAAAAATGTCAATTTTCTGATGGTCCAAGTAAATACCGAGTCCCATTTCGGCAAATTTTGTCAACGACAATAGATTCTCTGAGAGTGCCTTAGCATATATAACTTCCTCAATTTCAATTGTTCTTCCATCTTCTAACTTGACTCCGATTGTACCTACTCCCTCCGTTTTTAAGTCTGCTGATGACTCTTTGTTGGCGCATCTAATTCTACCGTAATCCGTCTCATCAAATGATTTGAATATTATTTTAGATTTAGTTAAGTGATCTGTGGCACCTGAATGTGCCAAGAATTTAGTAAATATTTTACTTGGATCAGGGACGCTTTTGACATTATAGTGACTATTGTTTTGTGCGGACGCAGCAAGTACTTTAGGTGAAACCGCATTACCTTTGGCGTTTTTCCTCTCAGCTGAATTTGCGCATCTCTCGTTCTCCTTTTGCTTGTAAGAGTTCTTCTTGTTTCCTGCTTTATTGGTGTTTACATTTTTGTAACCACTCCTTCCCCTATTATTTCTGGATCTCTTCGCATCTCCGAATTGCTCTTCATAGTTCTTTCTCTTTTCACCTCGTCTCTCATTATCGTAGTAGCCTTTGCCACCCCTCATCTTTTGTTTGTAATTGTCATATCGGTAGTTTCTTCTAGTGAAACCACGATAACCCCTGCTTCCTCCAGGTGCTGTTTGTTTTACCTTTTTCATTGGACAATCAACAGCTTTATGCTGAGTTATCTGACCACATTCGTAGCATTTTTTCAACCCAGTGCCTTTGAACCTGCAGTTGATGGCTTTATGACCAAAATCATCACACTCATAGCATCTCTCTTTTAATTGTCCTTGAGCTTGCAGGATTGCTCTAGTTTCGGTCGTCCCGGACTGATTTTTGTTCGCTTCTGCCTGTAGTAGGAAAAGCTTGAGCTCCTCGTAAGTGAGCCCCTTTCCTGTCGCATTTTTAGTCATAAATTCTACTGACTGTACTTCGGGGACTGTTGTCATGATTGCATTGAAGAACGCGTCTCTCTTCTCACCTTCTGACAGCAGTGTGATTTCCGATAGGTTGTCATAATTCCTGACTACTTCCTCGAATTTATCGCAAAACTCTGTAGCTTTTTCTTTATTTGCATAATGTTTCAGGTTATACAATTGTTTTCTCAACGTTGTAGAAGTTAGATTACTCTCGCATTTCTTTATTTCTCTGATCTTCTTTAGAATCTCTACTGGGTCTTTTATTTGTATTACTTTCGAGTGGTAATTTTGATCTAGGTGATTTATCAAAATATCTCTCACTCTATACTTTTGTTTTTCGATGAGCGTTGGATCTAAATTACCGTTCGTTGCATTTTCAGGATCAATTATATGAAGTAATTCGAGAGTCCTCAACTCAGACGTGAAATAATCATGAAAATGTTCAAACTTGGTATTTGTTGTTAACTTGTAGTCACGTTTCATACCGGAATTTTTGTTGATAATCTCGAATTTGAGTGTCTCTTTTACTTGATTCGCAAGATTGTCAGATTTCTCGTTTTCTCGTACCTTTTCGCATCTCAGTTTCTCCATTTCTTCTTTTACAATCTTTGAGATTTCATTGTTTAACTCAGCTCTCGTCTCCTGAGTTTCAATTTCATTTTCTTGTTCTTGTACGAAATACTCATCTCTTTCATTTTCAATCTCTCGATAATTTTGCATTAATTTCTCATACTCAGTCCTCATCTCATCTAACTGTCGTTTAGTTTCACCACTTCTTTCATCCATAAATTTCACTTGCTTGGCGAACGCATCTCTTTGTTTATCGAATTCTTTGTTTATCTCCTTTTGTAATTTTCCCATTTTGGTCATAGCAGTTTGTGAGTTCGACAATGCATCTTGGTATTGCTTCAGCGTGTTTGTTGAGGCTGTACAAAATGATTTTACCAGAGACATCATTTCTTCTACTTTTGTTTCATCTGTAACTTTAGAAAATTGCGCTTTTAATTTTTCCAAGTTCTTTATTTTATTTTTCCCAAAATTTATATCGAAATAGGAAAATTTAGGGATTACTTTTGACTTGTGTATTATTTCATTCAAGTCGAAGTTAACTGGTTGTACGGATTTGATTGAAGGTAAGTGTTTACCTATTTGAGCCCGATCTGTCTGTTTTGACAGTTGCTCCCTCATCTCATTGACTCGCTTCTCCTCGTCTCCATTTTTCTCTTCGCCACTCGTCTCATTTTCTTGCCTATCCTCATCTCCCCTTTTGGCATTCGCATCTACTCTTCTCTCGTCTTTTCTTCTCATCTCTTCCTCCTTCTCACCACCACTCGTCTCAGTCAGGTTTTCCGGATTATTCCGCCGGTTTTTCCCTCCTGGTATAACCACCCATGGGCCTAGCCCTGTTTGTTCTTCAATTAATCGAGTCACAGCACTCCATTCTGCCTCATCCATTGTGCTTTTGTCTGTTAAGTAATGAATTGGTTAAGAACATTCAATTTTATTTACACCTGGACCTGTGCCTCAGATCTGGTTGACCGAACACAAGTATGGCCAGACTGAAGCGAGTAATTGCATATGTTATCCGAACTCAAGATCGCACATACAACCACCCTAGTGAGCCGGACAGTAACTGAATGCACAGCACCAATCCTCACCGAGTCACCCGCCAGAATTTTCATTGTAAATTTCACAGCTTTGGATGGATTTGAATGATTCCATTGTACATTTTAACTGTGTGAAATCAACTCGAGTTCGAATTCAACTTATTTTGTGTGCACACATTTTAAAAACCATAACACACCTGCTTGGTACGGTTCATTTCGCATCTCCACATGAAACCACACCGTCTCTCCACTGATTTCGAGTGTAACCTCTTCTCCAGCATGATTTGTGTCAAGGCGAAAAATTTGTCTGTACCGGTTGACAAAGTTGATCAACGTTTTCTCATCTCGAATGTCTGCAGAAATTTCGTTTATTTCATTTATAGACGTTTAGTCTGATCTTATAAATAATTTTTTTTTTTTTTCTCTTGCGTCTTTCCTTCCTTCTTTCTTCACTTTTAATACAGTACTTTTCTCATGTATTTATCGTTGTTAATTGGCGCAGTGGAAGCGTGCTGGGCCCATAACCTGTTGGAGGTTTTCTTCTGGCAGAGCCAAATAACCGACGCACAAATATTGTTTTCTCATAGACTTTATTCTTCGCTACGCATCTCACGACTGTTGTTCTCTCGATGATAGACTCGAGCCGACTCGACTTGCTAGCATAGAGAAACACGTGAGCGACGACCAGTCACCTGCACGCATACATATGAGCGTAAAGCGGTTAGGCGCTATATTTCTCACAATAAATAACGATAAATAACGATAAATAACGATAAATAACGATAAATAACGATAAATAACGATAAATAACGATAAATAACGATAAATAACGATAAATAACGATAAATAACGATAAATAACGATAAATAACGATAAATAACGATAAATAACGATAAATAACGATAAATAACGATAAATAACGATAAATAACGATAAATAACGATAAATAACGATAAATAACGATAAATAACGATAAATAACGATAAATAACGATAAATAACGATAAATAACGATAAATAACGATAAATAACGATAAATAACGATAAATAACGATGAATAACGATAAATAACGATAAATAACGATAAATAACGATAAATAACGATAAATAACGATAAATAACGATAAATAGGGATAAATAACGATAAATGGGGATAAATAACAATGAATAACGAAAAATAACGATAAATAACGATAAATAACGATAAATAACGATAAATAACGATAAATAACGATAAATAACGATAAATAACAATAAATAACGGTAAATAACGATAAATAACGATAAATAACGGTAAATAACGATAAATAACGAGAAATAACGAGAAATAACGAGAAGTAACGATAAATAACGAGAAATAACGAGAAATAACGAGAAGTAACGATAAATAACGATAAATAGGGATAAATATCGATAAATAGGGATAAATAACGATAAATAGGTATAAATAGGGATAAATAACGATGAATAACGATAAATAGGGATAAATAACGATAAATAGGGATAAATAACGATAAATAACGATAAATAGGGATAAATAACGATAAATAACGATAAATAGGGATAAATAACGATAAATAGGGATAAATAACGATAAATAACGATAAATAACGACAAATAGGGATAAATAACGATGAATAGGGATAAATAACGATAAATAGGGATAAATAACGATAAATAACGGGAAAGAGGGATAAATAACGATAAATAACGATAAATAGGGATAAATAACGATAAATAGGGATAAATAACGATAAATAGGGATAAATAGCGATAAATAGGGATAAATAACGACAAATAACGATAAATAACGATAAATGGGGATAAATAACGATAAATAGGGATAAATAACGATAAATAACGGTAAATAACGATAAATGACGATAAATAACGATAAATAACGATAAATAACGATAAATAACGATAAATAACGATAAATAACGATAAATAACGATAAATAACGATAAATAACGATAAATAACGATAAATAACGATAAATAACGATAAATAACGATAAATAACGATAAATAACGATAAATAACGATAAATAACGATAAATAACGATAAATAACGATAAATAACGATAAATAACGATAAATAACGATAAATAACGATAAATAACGATAAATAACGATAAATAACGATAAATAACGATGAATAACGATGAATAACGATAAATAACGATAAATAACGATAAATAACGATAAATAACGATAAATAACGATGAATAGGGATAAATAACGATAAATAACGATAAATAATGATAAGTAACGATAAATAGGGATCAATAACGATAAATAACGATAAACAAAGATGAATAACGATAAATAACAATAAATAACGATAAATAATGATAAATAACGATAAATAACGATAAATAAACTCGGTGCGATGGTCTAGTGGTTAGCGTGCTTGCCACTAAACCTGCGGACCGGGAGGTCCCGGGTTCGAATGCCAGTCGCGTACATTTCGTCGTGAAATGTTTTTCTTCGGCATTTCGCGGCGAAATAAGACTAGTTCCACAACTGGGGGGCGAACTTGATGACCGGCTGTATTGGTATAGGTTTTCCGCAGTTTCCCTATACCCATCACAGAGGGTTGAGATTTTTTTTTCGTGGCCCTTTTCATGCCACCTTACATCGACGCCAAAAAAAAAACGATTATATCAAACGTGCGGGAGATAGAATTCTTCAAATTTCACCCCCCTATAAGGGTTGGTCCGGATGGTCGAAAATATTTTAAATTCATTTTACCATGTTTTTTTAGTCACTAGAGCCAAACTGAGCAAGAAATTGTAGGAAATTAAAAAGTTTAAAAAAAAATGAAATCGTTGGATAGCAACGATGCAAACTTCAGGCACATCGTTTTTTTTGGTACTTTTCTAAAACTAAAGGCCAAAATAAAAGATAAAAGTTTCACTACAATAATAATCGGAGCTTGTAGAGTATTCACGTTTCCAAAACTACCGATCGAATTCCCGTACGACCATTAGTTCCTGAGATATCTCAGCGAAAAATGGTCGTACGGAGAAAAAGACAGCAAATTGAAGTGAATTGAATGGCCTCAATGACCTTGATATTGGTCAAGTCAGAAAAAAATCTCCAAAACACGTGCAGAACTTTGAAAAACGTAAAAATTTGCAACATTTTTTTTGCCGTGATATTTCTTCGGACCGCGCAATCAGTGATTCTCAAAAAAAAAATCATTGTCGGAACTAAAACTAGAAACTTGAAGCGTTCAAATCCTTTTTTTTTGTACGACCACTTTTGACGAAGTTCAAATTTTCTTGCTCCTTTAATTTTTTGTGTCAATGTATGTTCACTTTCTGGTACTTACGATTCGCGGTCGGATGGATGATTGTTTTTGGGGATAATACTTTATCGCTTGGTGAAAGTATATGAGAATGAATACAATAATACGACGATAAATATATTTCCGCTTACTTTTATGAACTACAATTTATTTGGCATAGGATCGGGTGTGGTTAAAGCGCAAACATTTTGCTAGAAGATAAATAAGTTGTATTTTGGATTTATTATATTTAATCTAACGTAAAAACTAATAAAATAAGCGGTCAGAGTGCGCGATAAATTTTTCGGTACTCAACGATAACTAATTAAAATAAATATGATAACTAATAAAAATAACTAATCAAATAAGAATTAATGATGTTGGGTCCCAAATCGCAAATGATGATAAAATTCTGAAAATTTGGTATGTTTTTGTATGAAGTATTTCAGAGGTCGTGTAAAAATTTCACGACAATTAGGAAGCTCGTTATTGAACAATTAACATTCACAAATTAAATGCTGTCTTATGGAAGCTGATGTAACTGCAATAATTTTTTTTTTACCTCTCAATTTTGTAATATCTACAATATACTGAAAGCAACGGAAACAAAACGAAGTTTATTAATAAATTTTTTTAAATTTCTTTTAAAAATTGTTCTTAACAAAATGTTAATTGTTTAATAACGAGCTTCCTAATCGTCGTGAAATTTTAACACGACCTCTTAAATACTTCATACAAAAACAAAACAAATTTGCCAAATTTTCTCATCATTTTTTATTTCAACCCTTAAGGAGGTTGAAGTAATGATGATAGAATTCTGAAAATTTTGTATGTTTTTACATGAAGTATTCAGGAGGTCGTATAAAAATTTCATGACGATTAAGAAGCTATTTATTGAACAATTAACATTGACATGTTTTATAGGGACTCAACATCCTTAATAGTAACCATGATTTAAAAAAAAAGCGCTGAGCGTGAGTAACGATCCTGCGCCCCTACGGACCGAAGCCAGGAACGCTACCAACGGGACCATCTTATCGCTTGTATCGAAAATTTACTTTTTGGCTCTTACAACCGGCAGCCGGATGGATGACTGACTTATTTTTGGGGATAATGCTTTATCGCTTGATGAAAGTATGAGAATTAATATAATAATACGAATATAAATATATTTCCGCTTACTTTTATGAATTATAATTTATTTGGCATAAGGACGGGTATGAGTAAAGCGTAAACAATTTTTTAGAAGATAAATAAGTTGTAATTTAGATTTATTATTATATTTAAATTAACGTATAAACTAAAAAAATAAGCGTTCAGAGTACGCGATACAATTTTTTGTATACATTAATAACGCAGAGAATCAAGAGCTAAATAAGCATTGAAATCATCTAAAAGCCTCGCGCGTGCCGTTGCGAGACGTCACGCACGAGCCGCGCTCAGATTGCTTTTTCCCTCGAAGCCTTCGTTCGGCTTGGCCGCACATGAACGTGCTCAACGTGTCCATGCGCTGGAGTAGTAGCTGCCGAAGGCGCGGTCGGGGCAGTTCGACCGTACTCGGCTCTTTCCGAAGATGTCCGAGCGTCGCTCGCTCACGGACACGCGCTACTATGCTGCGCGATGGGCGCGCAAGGGCCTAGAGGGGGTAACTTTGGCGCGCGATCTGGCTGCACTGGCTCGGACATCTTCGGAAAGAGCCGAGTGCCGTCGAAGTTTCCCGACCGCGCCTTCGGCAGCTACACCACGCGCATGGACGCTGAGCACGTTCATGTGCGGCCAAGGCAAAACGAAGGCTTCGTAGTCCAGTCATTTCGTCCGAAAAAAAGGCAAATAAAAGAAAATGAATTTGCGCTTCTAATTTTTTAATATGTTGTAGGGGATACCTAGAAAAGCTTAACTTGAGATTGTCGACCAAGCTTTCCTAGGAGCTTTCGCCGCCATCTTGGAAAACGCTTAAAATTTGTTTTTCGGCAATAACTCGGCTATCCGATGAGATTCGAAAATTTTTGTAAGACACTTTTTGTAGCTTTCTTTGTGCTCTACAATAACGCTTGAATCATTTTTAGCGTATCATGCATCGTTATCGAGATATCGATCGATAAAGTCAAAAATTTAGGACACAATTTTTGTTTTTTCCTTTTTTTTTCTTTGGGTCTTAATAAATATGAAAAATTGTGGAATTCAAACTTGTAGAGCATATTCAGACCTACAATTTCCTTCTTGGATTTTTTTATGTTGGACAAAAATTACGATCTCCAGCGCGCCGCAAAGTCGGTGAATCCACGCTCAGCGTCGAGCGCGCTCAAGTTAGTATATCGTATCGTGTTGAGTTTTTGCTGTGCGTAGTGTAAATCGAGGGTTCCGATATTCTGGGCAAAAATTTCGATATCTAGTTGGCTGTAAACTCGTTATAACGGAGTGCCCGCATAGAGCGTCCGTTGGAGTTGGAGGGGTATTTTCACGCAAGCGGTCACTTCCTGTATGCAAAGTCTGCTCACTTGTACCTACAGGATATGCGAGCTTTGCATGAAAAAATACCCATGGAAGATTACATCAAGTTCACTCGTAGTGGATATTTTACGATTCGTCGCACGGACAAATTTTGGTCTGGGATTATGTCAGACATGACGATCGAGCAGACTCTTATGCGATCCATGAAGACAACGGGAGGACTAACTCAGGGACGGGGAATTACGGACAGCACAATAGCATCGTGGACTTTGGGTATGGTCCAGCTCCAAAACATTTGTGAACAGATTGAAAACTTTTTCGGAGTATCTTGTTGCACAACCGAACAGCACGTCGATATGAGGCCTTCGCGAATTTCTCGAGACAATTCCGACGTGGAGAAACTGGACATGTGGCTCGCAGGTCACAATCCTTTTCCTCAACAAAAAGAATTGACGTCTATCGGGACAGGAGTTATCGCAAACGATAACATTAATTGTCATCGTGCATACGAAATTGGTTGCGAGATGATGACCAAAATCGTCGGAGCAAATTTCGCATCCTTGTCTTTCAAGAGAAAGGATAAAGTGCTTCCCTTATCGGCAGTAACTACCAGCATTAAAGTCGACTCGTCACCAGTTCCGATCAACCCACTGCTACTTTTTCAAAGAATGTGCATTGCTAAAAATTCCGAAACTGATCTGAAACATTTTCTGGCATACGAACTTGCTCCGTTCCCGCTGTCGCTGTTCACCGAAGAAGGAATGCGGAAAGGAACAAAGTCATTATTATACAAAGCCTTCGAACCTTTGACCGAAAATTTACAACGTTCCAACAGACATCATTGCATAATCGACGGTGGATTCCTTCTCCACAAAGTTGTGTGGGGTCGAATCGAAACGTTTGACCTTATCTGCCAGAAATACGTCAGATACGTACAACATAACTTCGAAGGAAAGGTTGCAATCATATTCGACGGTTATCCGACTGATATGACACTCGCTGGAACCAAAACTTCGGAAAGAGTACGACGTTCGAGAAAAAACCAATCGCCGGAGTTCACATTCGATGAGACAACTACTCCAAAAGTTAGCCAGGAGAAGTTTCTCACAAGGGATCAAAACAAGAACCAACTAATACAAATGCTTTGCCGTTACTTTACAACGACCGGAATAAAAGTGGAGCAGGCTTTTGAGGACGCGGATACTCTTATTGTGAACACGGCAATTAAAGAAGCGTCGAGTCATGACTCCGTGGAAATCGTCGGCGAAGATATCGGTCTTCTGGTTTTACTCGCCGGGCTTGCTCCGGATAAAAATAATATATTTTTCCGCAAACCAGCAAAAGGAAATACGCCGGAAAAGTTGTACTCGCCGCACAGTTTCAAACACAAGTCAGTTCTGGAGCACATTCTTTTCATTCACGCTTTTAGCGGTTGCGACACGACATCATCTTTCTATAACATCGGCAAGTCGAAGTTCATTAACACTCTCGAGAAAAATCCAGAGCTACGGTCATCGGTGGAATTATTCAAACAAGAAAAGGTCGATCCGGAGGTTCTCACTTGCGCGGGAGAGCAATTCCTTATCGCCCTATATGGTGGTGATAAGCACGAGAAGTCCATAAATATTTTGCGATTCCATCGCTTCGCAAAATCAATGACAGCGAATAAAGTGAATCACCTCTCACTACTCCCGCCAACCAAAAGCGCTGTGCGTCAACACATTTTCCGGACGTATCTCCAAGTTCAAACCTGGCTCGGATTTTTCAAGGATCCACAAGGATGGGGTTGGCGACAGACCAATCGAGGGCTCGAACCAATCACCAGCACCGCCGAACCCGCTCCGCCTGAACTATTAAAGCTCATTTCCTGTAAGTGTAAAGGAAATTGTGAGGCCGCCTGTGGGTGCAGAAAAGCGGGAATCAGTTGCTCCGTTATTTGCATGCACTGCAGTGGGCAAACCTGCAGTAACGTCGCCAGAGTCGACATTTTGCTTGACGACGACGACGACGATGTCTGTAACGATGATGATGACGATGCTCTCATCGAATCAGCATCATTTCCAACGTTTCAACAGACACAACAACTCGAAGAGTTTACGGAGGACGAAGATCTTCAGCCTGGACCATCCAAGCGAAAAAAGACATGAAAAAAGTCCATCGTTCGTGTCTCGAGTGCAGAAAAAAATATTTTTCTTTCCGTTTATTTTGTTTTGTTTATTTTGTATTGTAAAAAAATAATATTTTTTACTGCACAAACAAATTATTTGTTTAATAAATTACTATTGTGTGATCCTTAATTTGTTGCTCTATGTACTTATTTTTTATCCCATCAATTTCCTGAACAATTTCCCATTCGATTCGACATCCAGACACAACCGAGCGAGCAGCTCGCTCGACGCTGAGTGTGGATTCACCGACTTTGCGGCGCGCTGGAGATCGTAATTTTTGTCCAACATAAAAAAATCCAAGAAGGAAATTGTAGGTCTGAATATGCTCTACAAGTTTGAATTCCACAATTTTTCATATTTATTAAGACCCAAAGAAAAAAAAAGCAAAAAACAAAAATTATGTCCTAAATTTTTGACTTTATCGATCGATATCTCGATAACGATGCATGAAACGCTAAAAATGATTCAAGCGTTATTGTAGAGCACAAAGAAAGCTACAAAAAGTGTCCTACAAAAATTTTCGAAATCTCATCGGATAGCCGAGTTATTGCCGAGAAACAAATTTTACCCCTTTTTTCAACATGGCGGCGAAAGCTCCTAGGAAAGCTTGGTCGACAATCTCAAGTTAAGCTTTTCTAGGTATCCCCTACAACATATTAAAAAATTAGAAGCGCAAATTCATTTTCTTTTTTGAATGTACGTAATGACTGGACTATCGAGGGAAAAAGCAATCTGAGCACGACCCGCGCGTGACGTCACGCGACGGCACGCGCGAGGCTTTTAGATTATTTCAATGTTTATTTAGCTCTTGATGCTCTGCGTTATGAATGTATACAAAAAAAATGTATCGCGCACTCTGAACGCTTATTTTTTTAGTTTATACGTTAATTTAAATATAATAATAAATCTAAATTACAACTTATTTATCTTCTAAAAAATTGTTTACGCTTTATTCACACCCGTCCTTATGCCAAATAAATTATAATTCAGAAAAGTAAGTGAAAAAATATTTATATTCGTATTATTATATTAATTCTCATACTTTCATCAAGCGACAAAGTATTATCTCCAAAAACAAGTCAATCATCCATCCGGCCGCGGAACGTAAGTGCCAGAAAGTGCATTTTTAACACAAGCGATAGGATGGTCCCGTTGGTAGCGTTCCTGGCTTCGGTTCGTAGGGGCGCAGGATCATCGTTCCTCACGCTCAGCGCTTTTTTTTTTTTAATCATGGTTACTATTAATTTTTATTTGATTAGTTATGTTAATTAGTTATCATATTTATTTGAACTAGTTATCTTTTAGTACCGAAAAATTTATCGCGCACTCTGACCGCTTATTTTATTAGCTTTTACGTTAATTTAAATATAATAAATCTAAAATACAACTTATTTATCTTCTAGCAAAATGTTTACGCTTTACTCACACCCGACCCTATGCCAAATAAATTGTAATTCATAAAAGTAAGCGGAAATATATTTATCTTCGTATTATTATATTCATTCTCATATACTTTCATCAAGCGATACAGTATTATCCCCAAAAACAATCATCCATCCGACCGCGAATCGTAAGTACCAGAAAGTGAACATACATTGACACAAAAAATTAAAGGAGCAAGAAAATTTGAACTTCGTCAAAAGTGGTCGTACAAACAAAAAAGGATTTTAAAGCTTCAAGTTTCTAGTTTTAGCTCCGACAATGATTTTTTTTTGAGAATCACTGATTGCGCGGTCGGAAGAAATATCACGGCAAAAAAAATTTTGCAAATTTTTACGTTTTTCAAAGTTCTGCACGTGTTTTGGATATTTTTTTCTGACTTGACCAATATCAAGGTCATTGAGCCCATTCAATTCACTTAAATTTGCTTTTTTTTCTCCGTACGACCATTTTTCGCTGAGATATCTCAGGAACTAATGGTCGTACGGGAATTCGATCGGTAGTTTTGGAAACGTGAATACTCTACAAGCTCCGATTGTTATTGTAGTAAAACTTTTATTTTTTATTTTTGCCATTAGTTTTAGAAAAGTACAAAAAAACGATGTCTACTTGGTTTTTATGAAATCCACCGCTACTTTGCAAATATTGCGATAAAGACTAATGTTTATGGACGGTCATTCAGCTCAATATGCCCCCAAGAGCCATGCAAAATTCCAAGTTGATCCGATTATCGGTCTTTCTTGCCCGATTAACCAAAATTTGAAAAAAAATTAAAGGAGCAAGTTTCCTCCTTCTCAGACATCATTTCATGATTATTAAGAGGAAAAAAAACTTTTCACTACTTTTTGTACAATTGGGTATTGAGTACGCATTAAATTAAACTCGACCAGCCGAAACGCAACACTGAACAGGAGAAATTTTTTGAAAAGTTTGGTCGAGTCTCTCATATTTCCACATCTAAAACGGCGGCTGGCCATAACTACTATGCCACGAAATGTTGTATGGTCCATAGAGCAAGTTTTGCAAGAACCCGCGCTGCCAAGACCAACGTACGAATCTACGAAGCCCGCAAGGTGTGTCCTTTGTCCGAGATCATCGGACATAAAATATAGCACCAAGTGCCAACGATGTAAGGCACCCTTGTGTCAAAAACATAGGCACCTCTTGTGTCAAACTTGTGTGCAACGCGACGTATAAATATTATTCATTAAGATTTTTGTAATTTTCGAACAGTAAAATATATAATTACAAAAAAAATGAATATACATCTTTTAGAATTACCTTTCCCCTAAAAAATGGAGTTGGTTTCATTCGATTTTCACATAATTTGTCGTTGTTATACCAACTTTTGTACCAAAAATCAATACTCCAACTTGTTCAACATTTTTAGACTTCGATTCCCGGAATAAATAGACTTTTTCGAAAATCAAGTAAAACCAAGCAACCCATCTCAATACTGCATATCTTGACTTTACAATGGCGTTGGTTTTATTCAATTTCGTTGAAAATCAACGGAGATATTGCAAATTCAATAAAAAAAAGTCATTTTCATCAATTTTTCACGTTTTTTTTCGTTTTGCCCCATTTTTAACAAACTTTTTCCACTTTAAGCAAAATTGATTTAGGCTCACGTGTTTCTGCATTAAAAAACGAAAAAAATGAGCCCAAGTTGAACCCTTTTTGTGAATTTTTACCCGAGATATAACATTTTGAAAATTGGGGTTGTGTATAACCCCAGGTGGCCATAATGGGTAAAAAAAAATAAGGTTACCATTCTAGGGTTAATAAAAAAAAATTTTGAAAATTTTTTTTTTTATAAAAAAATCAATTTCGAATTTTTTTTTTAATGTTGAAATTTTTTCAAATCAACATTGTACCGCCAGCATTAGAATTACCCAAAGCATACCACGGGGAGGTACGCTTTGGGTAATTCTACGTACGCTTTGGGTAATTCGAATGCTGGCGGTACAATGTTGAATCGAAAAAAAATGTCAACATTTAAAAAATTAAAAAAATTGAAATAGATTTTTTTATAAACAAAAAAATTTCCACAATTTTGTTATTAAAAAGAAAAAAAATTCGAAAATTTTGAGTCAATATGATTTTCAGGGTTCTTTTCTAACATTCAATGCGTACTCAATACCCAATTGTACGAAAAGTAGTGAAAAGTTGTTTTTCCTCTTAATAATCATGAAATGATGTCTGAGAAGGAGGAAACTCGTTCCTTTAATTTTTTTTCATATTTTGGTCAATCGGGCAAGAAAGACCGATGCACGGATCAATGTGGAATTTTGCATAGCTCTTGGGGACATATTGAGCCGAATGACCGTCCATAAACATTAGTGTTTATCGCAATATTTGCAAAATAGCGGTGGATTTTATAAAAACCAAGAAAACATCGTTTTTTTGTACTTTTTTAAAACCGATGGCAAAAATAATTTTTTTTAAACCTACAATAATAATTAGAGCTTGTAGAGTATGTATTCACGTTTCCAAAATTGCCGGTCGAATTCCCGTACGACCATTAGTCCCCGAGATATCGATGACTGAAGACAAAAGGACGTTTTTTCATTCAGAGGCCGATATCTCAGCGAAAAATGGTCGTAAGGAGATAACAAAAAAAAAAGCAAATTGAACTGAATTGAATGGGCTCAATGACCTTGATAATTGTCAAGTCCGAAAAAAATCTCCAAAACACGTGCAGAACTTCGAAAAACGTAAAAATTAGCAAAATTTTTTTTGCCGCGATATTTCTTCCGACCGCGCAATCAGTGATTCTCAAAAAAAAAATCATTGTCGGAACTAAAACTAGAAACTTGAAGCTTTAAAATCCTTTTTTGTTTGTACGACCACTTTTGACGAAGTTCAACTTTTCTTGCTCTACCCAATACGTACGGCTCATTGGTGGCGTACCATCCATCGGTCCCCAGGTACGGCAACGTGGAGGTAAGTGAGTCTCTTAATGGACTCGTGTTTGTGAGACCCTCGGCGAATCGTGTATTGCTTTATGAGCGGGCCTTTCCGCTCGTAAAGAATTATTGCACGGATGTTTATGATGCTCTCAGCAAGGAGTTCGAGAGAGACTTTCTATTTTTATGGAGGTTCCGAGATATTCCTATTGGGACAGGGTTTTCCGGGACCTCCAGCAACCTGCCATTAGGGGGCTTAGAATGCTGTAGTGAACAGAGAAACTCGTCGGGAAAGGAAGGCAAGTAAATAGCGAGGGACGAAGGTCGTGAGAAAGGTGACGAGGCGAGGCATTTTAAACACTAGGCAAGTTTTCATGTTTTCTTCTTGCGAATGATGAGCAGGGTGCGCCCCATGCGTGACACGGCCCTGCGGTTAGTCGCGTTTTTGGAAAAATTCTTATATTTCATAAAATATGAACTCTCAATCGATTTTATCGAACTCTCAAACCCTCTCTACCGATTCTCTATTATTTGTGCTACATTTTAGGCACTTTAAGGATGTATGGCAACTAAGTTATTTACTACTGTTCGAATTGAAACTCACTGATATTGTAAAGGAAAATATCGAGAACTTTCTGAGATTAAAAAAACAAAATTTGCCCACGTGGATGCTGAGATAAACGAATTCAAAGTTGGGTCATTTAACACGGGGAACATAGGACTGCACGTTAAAAATTCCCTTTACATTGGCAAAAAAGGTATTTCCGGAGTACTCTTTTGTAAAAAAAAAACTTTTGTGCGGTATCGCTGTAATATGCATGATACGTTAAAAAAAAAATCGACATGTGCCCATATATTTTGCGAGATATTGCGAGTTAAATGGGACCGTTTTCGTATTTCTTTAGCTCGTATGTCGTAAACACGACAACGTCGCTGATGACGTCACAGAGTCTACAAGAGGCGCGCGATTCAAATTTTCGTAAGCGGAAATTCTGTTTTTATTTCTATCGTGCGGCATAATATTGATTGAACAATATTCGATGATCAATATAAATCAAATACCGTATTAACTCATATATGAGATTTTACATTAATATGATATGTATGGAATCTATAGATATATATACACGTGTATATGGAATTCAGATGGGGTAGGACTTAAAAAAACCAGTAAATAATTTCCAGTGAGTGCGATATAAAATTTATTCAAACATGTTCGCAGCAATAATTATACACTCTACTGAACTAGAAACGTTTATTTTTTACGTACAGTAAAATATCTTTCTTTATATTGTTATAAGAATTCAAATCACAGGTCTTGGATTGTAACTATTTTAAAAATTACAACGTATTTATTTTATACAGTCGTCAAGTCACGTTGTTGAGATAGAGTTCGAAGAGCATCGCAAAGCTTACGGAGGACAGTTTGATTTTTAGATACTCGAGGTTTTCCGCCAATATCTTCACCGAGAAGCGTAGTTATTCCATTTTCACCGTTGATGTTAAACGTCCTCTCAAGCTGAGTTAAAGTGAGACCAGCTCCAGCGATTTTTGTGATCATAGCGGCAGACACAGGTCCCTTTATGGCAGCCATATCATCTATTCTTGTTTTCCTTTCTTTTCGATTGCGATCGGCATTTGCAACCAAAGAGAATGATACGGCACGGCTGATGAGTTCTGTCTCTGTTATCGCAAATCTCTTTAGTAGATTATCGAGTATTCGGACATCTACAACCGCATTATGCGCTCCTTTTGAACTGTCAGGTCCTAAATAATCGTGAGCCAGATCCGGTAATTTGAAGCTTTTTTTCCCCGCTATTCGGGAAGTTAATTCTTTGGAGCTCTTGAATACGGGTAGAGTATCGGTAAATCCTTTAACGACCGACCCAAAATTTTCAAGTAATCCGATTGCGTGCATTGCCTTGACGATCTGAGGACCATCAAAGGTTACCCCCTTGTGGGCTACGAGGATAACATTCTGCGATACATTCTTCAGGAATGTGATGAATTCCGTACCGGCAATTAGTGGCGGTTTCGTTTCAACAGGACGACGTCCATCTTGGTCTCTCAAAAACAGTTGTCCCTCATAAACCGACAATCCCGTCACTTCGGAGACAACGGCCGGTATACCATTTGATGGAAGAATGTAACAATTGAATTCCTGGTTCTGATATGTAGCGGCGATTTGGACAACTTCGGCTTTAAGACCGAATCCTGTAGTTTCGAGATCAAACACGATTGCAACCATGTCTTCAGTTGGAATGATGGAGGCTTCTTTATATGCCACAATTTCTTCGGTTAATGCGCACCCTGGAGAATAAGTAATGCCCTCTCTTCTTTCCGCGTTGTTCCTGTATTGATTTCTAATTTTTTTTCGAAAAAGCCGACGCCTCTTGAATTCTGCAGTTCTCATCCTTTTTGCTCGTTCTTGTCGCCGAACATCTTTTTTCCCTCGAAATTGTGACGTATGCTTACCGGGAGAGACGGCAAGTTTTTTGCTAACGTTCACAACGTACCCCGTACCAGAATTTTTTTGAGAAACTGCCGCATCTAGTCTGTAAACTAGTGATTCCGATCTGCCATAACATCTCCCTTTCGAAGCTTTAGAAGACACGATAGCGTTGAACGATTCGTTAGGCTGCGTAGAACTGCAGGCGGCGATTTTTTCTGCGTTGTTAGCGTAAGTTCCAAAAATTTGCGTCAAATCGGTGTAGAGCTGTGTGCCATGCAGACCTTTTCCATCTGGGAGGCCGTGATGCTTGTAATTTTCCGGATCATCTTTGAAACGGCACCATTCTCCGCACATCTCGTGTTGATCGAAGGCATGGTCAACGACATTCGACAGGGCTTTCCTTACAGCCTCCGGATCTCCGCTATTTTTTTTTATTGCGCACCCAAAACATTTTTTCAGGTAGTCGATCGTTTGCTTGGGTATACGGAGCTTCCACAATTTGTTGCTGAGAGACTTAGTGTTGTGATTCATGTCAGATTCTTTGGCAATGACGTGCGCAGATTCCCGCCGAATTCGACACATGGTTGAAGCATCTTCATCGCCGACGACGGTTCCAATGATGACATTCTCATCTTCCAAGTCCTTATTGTGAACAACCAGTTGTGCCGCCATATCCGGTTCCATTGCTTTGGCACTGCCGCGAAAGTTAAGACGGCAATCATGATCATTGGGATCGTGGCCGTTAGAACATAACGAGCATATTTTAATTCGAAAAGCTCTCCCCAATATTCTTCCACTTAGAACGCCGATAAGTGAAGAATGACCTACAAGCAAAAACGAAAAAAATATATACAAACACAAACATACAAAAATATACCGATATTTTTCTACCGCACAAAAAATAATATCCATATCGTCTTACCTGTTTGACTGTCGTATGAATGGCCATTACCTCTCGTCTGCCACGCTGCATCGATGCTGGCTTTAATTTTTACCTTTCCCTCGTTCGTGAATGCAGCCCTACAAATTATTGACACGAATTAGTATATTTACATTATATTGGATAAATCACTTTCCAAACAACAATCCAATTAGTATAAAAAATCACGCCAAGTAAGCCGGCGCGTTTAAGGTTATTGAACATAGTTTATAAGTATTTTAGGTTACCAAACACAGTTTATAAGTATTTTGAAACAAATTTAGTTCAATTGCAATTCATTAATTGTAAAAATTGACCTCAACTTTTTTGTTATTAAAAAATTATCAATTGTGTCAAAGCAAAAGCTTAGACGTTGCAATTAGATTATTCAACATGCTTTTCAATGCATTCAAATTGTTCATGAAATCTATAAACCGTTTACCATCTTATAGTATAAAAGAACAGGCATAAAATGTAAGATACAACTGAAGGAGATGGCGTCACCTTTTTATGGACTGTGCAACTGAAAACAATAATTTAATATGAGTACAATGGGATATAACTTCACTGATTAATTTTGTTTTGCAAAACTTGAAATACGTACGAGCCATATTTTTGTACTGTGAGTGTCCTCTCTAATCTGATAGCGTCCCTACAACTTTCTCCCGCTACATCTTCAATTGCAGAACCAACAATCCGCTCGTGCGTTTTTAGAGTGTGAGGATTCATAGTTGGCACATTCAGTGCAGACAAAGCGGTGTTGAGGTGGCTTTCTCCGATGCCAGCATCAATAATCGCTACGGCATGCAAATATTGCAAAAAATTGACAACCAACAACCATTCTCAATATCACACGTTTATTTGCTAGTGTCATATTTAGCGATAGCGTAGATGAGGAAAAAATAAGATGGAAGTTAATAAAAAATAAGAATGTGCTATCGGGGGGAATTTACTAAAAAATATTGCAAATCTAAAACAGCATAAAATTGAGGTTATGTAATTTCTTACCCATTGCAGCCTTCAAATTTACGTCGTATCTGGTGCGACTAGACTCACTTCGATACGTTTTTTTGCACGTGTGAACTTCGTGCATCGCAAGACACACGCTGCAACGAATTTTTAAAACACTGGCGAGGCCAATCCGATGTTCGTTTTCAATGAATCGCAGCGATAAGGGCTGCGAACACGTGTGACACCACAAGTCATCCGCTAATTTTTGCAACTCTATGATGCGTCGGCCTTCCCCCACTTGTTCTTCGGCCTTTTCAGCACATTTCAACTTTCTTCGCTTTACAGCTATTCGCACATTCTCTTTCCACGTTTCTTTTCTTTTTGTAGTAAATTTGCCTCGGGTGCAACGTAACCTCTCCGTGTTATCGCTTGCCGGCGTCGCCATTTTTTGTACTGTGGACAAATGCCGGAAAATTTGCGGAGCACGCTGCTACCAACATTCAGAAATTGCAACGTTGCCAAGTTGATTTGTCTCGACAGTACGAATATTGAATTACGCTTATTTACGTTAATTACAAAAAACAATTTTATAATATCCCAAATAATTATTGTAAATAGATCGGGGGATAGCATTTTATGCTGTATGCATCAAATACCTACATGGAATTTTTTAAATTTTAATTTAGAAATATGTCGATTTTTATTTTCCAGAGTTTTCGTCAGGGAAAGCGTACATCAAATCAGCAACTAAATTTGCAGTTAAAAATGGAAAATTCTTCTTTCTATACCGCATGTTTTACTTTGAGCTGTCGTAAATCTCCTTTTTAGTTTCAATGAATACTACAATTATTTTATTTAGTCTTTAAATGCGATTTTTGCAAATTGCATAATCAGTTCTGTAACGACTCTGCAGTAGCTGCCATACATCCTTAAGCAAGTTTTCATATTCTCTGCTTGCAAATGATGAGCAGGGTGCGCCTCATGTGTGACACGGCCCTGCGGTTGGTTGCGTTTTTGGAAAAATTCTTGTATTTCATAAAATATGAACTCTCAAACGATTTTATCAAACTGTCAAACCCTCTCTAACGATTCTCTATTATTTGTGCTACATTTTAGGCACTTTAGGCAAATTTTCATATTCTCTGCTTACGAATGATGAGCTGGGTGCGCCTCATGCGTGACACGGCTCTGCGGTTGGTCGCGTTTTTGGAAAAATTCTTATATTTCATAAAATATGAACTCTAGAGTAATTTTTTTGAACCCTCAAATCCTCTCAAACGATTCTCAAGCGATCAAAAAAAAAAATTGTGAAAGGTCGTTTGTTACGGATTAAAAAAAATCTGGGGGCTAACTTCACGCGAAAATTTAAATTGTTTTTTTTTGGCGAAAGTATAAACTCTCAAACGATTTTTCTTTTCTCTCAAACTCTCTCAAACGATTCTCAAACGATTAACATTAATTAGAATTATTTATTATCATATCGGGGGGCCAACTTCACGGAGGTCTCTCAGATGGCAGTGGTATCTCGGCATTTTCGTGCCTTTAACTTTATGCTAACCTACCGTCAACCAATAAGAGTTAACCTTTTGTTGACACATTGTTAACCATTAAAAGTTGCCGTATAGTTGACTATCGGATACGAATAAGTTATCTGCCAAGCCGACATAAGTGATACGCTTTGTAATACAAAACGGTGTCTTTTTGGAAAACCAAAAAGTTATCCGTATCCGTTTCGCATATCTTTCGGATACCATATGGATAACATTTTGCTACCTGGGTGGGTGCTCATTCGACTAGAGCCGGAGTGGCTTTTAAACGCATCTTTTCTATTACAACAGCGTAAGAGGGGCGGGAAAATAAAAAATACGCACACAATTGAAGAAAAAGAAAAGTATTAACTGGAAATACGCTTGATAAAAGTAATTTATTCGTTTTTTGTCTCATTAAAAACCTAAATGTTGGAATGCGAGTAATCTACATGTGTGACGGGTATAATATGTAAAACTACGTACTTACAATAATCTCTAGTCATAGCTATGCCCTATGCCTTTTTATTTGTTCATTTTTATCAACGCCACGGATTTTTTTCACGTTTTTTCTCCGTTTTTCTCTTCCCCGTTTCGTTTTATAATATATTCATATGTGTTTAGGTAATAGAATACAGGTGTTTAGTGTCAGCGACGATATTCCGGCACTGAGTACTGGCACCGGTGCGTCTATCGTGTTTATATTCATATACTTTATTTTTGTTTTTTTTTTCTTCGTTTCTCTGTAAAACTTTCCCACGATTATTTTACTCGCTCTAATCCGTCGTATTCAACATTCATATTTACTTCGATAGATTTGTTTTTTTTTTTTTATATATATTTACAAATGTACAAGGCGATTCAATTCCGATCGAAGCTTCCGATCCGATTCTCTTTAATCGATTCCTCTTCAGTCCCAAAATCTTCGACTCCTCCGAGAAAAAACGGAAGATTTGTGTAACAATTGTAAATTTGTATGTGTACAAGGAGAACAGAATGCCAATGTCGCCGAAACCTTCAGCCTCTTCGATTCGAGACATCATTTTTTTAAAGCGATGCAACACTAACGTACACTTTTTCACACATTTCTTTTTCACTCATCCGCGCTTTTTTTTCTCCCTCCAAAATTAACCTCAAGGATAACCTAAGCGTTGTTTTTTTCATAATTCAACACAAATGAATTAAATCACGCGAAATGCCTTTACCACGCGTAATTTCGAACGGGGACAAAAAAACATTTTAGACATGTTCGTGGCATCGTCGGTATTTTGGTTATTCCGAAAATTTTCGAATTGCAACATAGCATGGAGCTTGAAAAAAGAAGGGGTCGAACGAGAATTTAAAAAATTGAAATACTGTTTCCACATTTGACATTGGCGGAACTATCGAGATGACACTGAATAATTTCTACGAAAAGACTTAACGTAATTTGCGATTAAAAAAGAAAGAGTAATAGACAAACGAAAATAACTCGAAAAAACGAGATTGAAGTGACACATGGGGAGGAGGCAAAAACCACAAAGAATGCGCCAATGAAAGTGGATATCGAATGATGAGAAAACGAAACTAAAGTACAATTCCGTCGTATTATGGAGACGGAACGTTTAAATGAGAAGAGAAAATCGAAGGGCAGTAAAGAATTTCGTGATGACGGACCGTTTGCAAAATTACGAAACGAAGCACCGGTTAATTGAACGATGAAAAAAAAGAACGATATCACCAGGACAATGTTCAAATGGTCTCGCTTACTTTCCCATCTCTCTCTCTCGTTCTCTCCCTTACTCTTCTCCCTTAGCTTAATCACTCAGATAAATAATATCATACGTTTCTTTTCTTCGGGCTTCATTAAACTTTTCGTTTAGCAAGCAAACGTCACAACTCGTACATAGCTGATGTGAGTAGATTGAAAATAAAAAATGATCATTTGCATCGTAAAAACGACAAATTCGTTGACCGTGGTCGTAAATCGAGGTCGTGATTACTGGGAAAATATAATTTAAGAACAAAACTCTTTGATATATATGCACACACGCATATAAACAAAGACGCGCGCATGTGAGTATAAATATATATAGACAGGCATCGAGTTGACGTTAATCTTACATAACCACTGAAAAAGAAAAGAGGCATTTTAAAAAATACGTAATTTCACGAAGCACATACGTAGAGTGCCCAAAGTTTCTTTGAGTCCATGAAACGATCAATGAAAACGAAGCTCGTATACGTTAATTTCATAAATAACTTAAACGTACATTTTGAACATAAATAATTGATGAAAACGAAATGTTGGCCATACCACGGCGTCGCTATCTCTCTCGCTCTCTGCAGCTTTCGCATTTCTCACTCGACTCAAAGATATCACTGCTTAGATTATATATACAACATACGACTCGGAAATAATTCACTCGCGATCGAGTGATTTTTTTTCTTGGCTGACGCGAGAGAATTCGCTCCGTAGCTCGGGATAACGCAACGTGTGCACGCTCAATTCGCCAGAAGAAAAACGCCCGCAAAATTCGACATGTGATCGGGCACGTTTCAGTGGCCAATTTTTTTTATTTCGAACCTTCGTTGGTGTGTATCACTGAAAATGAGCGTTAAAAACGTTCGCGTTCATGGGCGGTGTGAAATTCACTTGTTTTTAATTTTACGCTCAAAACTGGTCACTGGAAAAACCGGCCGACCGTGGTCGCCGCTGGAAAACGTTTCTTCTACGCCTCAAAAAAGCTCCCGAACGCAAGCAACGTCTCCGAACGTTGCTCAAGCTTCTCAAGCTTCTCAAACGCGTACGGAAGTAGTACCAAAATGGAGAACGTAAAGTCGTAGGCGGTTACTCGATCGGTAAGGCTTTCTCTATAGTTTTCTTCCAATTTCGATTCATTTTTAACGAGTTTTACGTTCCAAGTTTCGATCGGCGTGAAAATTCGTCACCGGCAAACTCGCCGAGTCGTTATTATCGTGAAAAAGTTAAGAAATTTGAAGATTCACGCGGCACTCGTACGATCGTTAGCACCGTTGTCCGAATTTCTCAACGTCGAATCGTTGTTAGGCTGAACCCTGCTTTTGTCCTCGTTGCGAGGCCTCTTGGATTCCTTGTGCGAGTGATTCGAGCCGGAGCTGCCGGACTTGCGTTTATGGCTGGAGCTCAACGAGCGGGATCTCGAGGACGCGTCGTTTCTGCGCTGACGATGGCTATCGTCGGGTGAATTTTTACGATTACTCTTGTCGTTACCGCGACGGCTGTCGTCGTGTTTTCTCTTCTCGGCTTTTCGCTCGCTCGTGTCTTTCGTCGTGCCGCTGCTGCGACTCTTCGTAGCGTCCTTGGTGGAGTTCGAGGACAACGCGGATGACGAATTACGGGGATTCTTCGAGACGCTGCTTTTTTCATCGACGTCCCGATGATGTCTTCGCCTCTTGTGATCTCGTCTATCGCGATCGCGATCCCTTCGCTCCTTGTGACGATGTTCCCTCGTCGATTCTTTGTCGTCGCGATTGCTGCTGCTACCGCTGTCGTCTTTGCGCCGCGTATCAGCCCCGTTGCCACTCGGCTCGGTCGACTTGGGTGATTTCTCGTCGACGCTGCTGAGGCAATCGTGACTCGTCGGCGAGACGGACTCGCGATCGACTCTGTTCTCCAAATTGCCGTTCTCCGCGGTTCTCGCCGTTACCACGGGCTCCATTGACGTCTCCGCTGGTGTCTCGCGAGCCTCGTTTTTCGCTCTTTCTCGCGCCTCCTCCTCGGCCATCTCGATCAGCGCTTTCACCGCGTTCTCCGTCGCGCACTCGATCTTCGTCTCGAAAGCCTCGCGCGTCTCGTTCATCAGCAAATCCAAATATCCGTCGACCTCGCTGACGTCGCTTTTCGATATTTCCCGAGCGATCGTCCGGCACTCGTCGTTTATACGATCGAGCATTACCTTCGAGGCTTCGGCGACGGCGCAGCGTAGCGATCGACAAACTTCCTCGACGTCGGTCTTAGATTTGTATACGGCAATCTCGAGTGCTTTGTCGACGACCTCGGTAGCGTAGATCTTGCCGGCTTCTCGTCTCGATCTTGCGACCTCCGGCTCGAGGCCGATCTCGCGGCTCTTGTCGATTACCTCGCGCCCTTGCGGCGTCGCGTCGGCCGTTTTTTCGCTCGTTTCGATATTGACGACGGACCGGGTGGTATCGACGAGTGTCGCCACCTCGCTCGTTGGCTCGCGAGGGACGACGCGCGGCAACGGCGACGCCTCCTTTTTTCGCTCTCGACCGATGTCGCTCGCGCTGTAGCGCCTCTGGGCGTCGATTTTCGCGATCGTCTCGTTCCCCGTAGCATCGTGCGAGTGCTGCTTCTTCTTTTCCCCGTGGCTGTTGCTCGTGCCGATAGTTCGATGTCCGCTTGACGACTTGCCGCCCGAGCGACGTCGATCCTCGTGATTCTTCTTGCCGGCGGATCTTCTCGGATCGTTGCCGCGATGCTTGTGACCCAGGGCGTTCGGCGCGTCCTTGTTTCTCTTCTCGCCGTCGGTGATAACGTTGCGGCTGTTACCGCTCGCCACGTGGCCCCGGCCTTCTTTTCTCTTCGCCACCTCGGACTGTTGTCTGCCGCGATCGCGATTTTTCTCCTCCTCCTCCTTTCTCTTGCGTCCGTGATGATCCGATTTCTTCAAGTTGCCCTGATACTCGGCGGCCCGTTCCTTCGCTTTCTTCTCGTCCATGTGTTGCCTGTCGGTGTTTTCCTTCTGCTCGTCCGAGCCGAGGGCACCCTCCCCCTCCTTCTTCTCCTTGAAATGATGGGACGTCTCGTTCACCGTACGGCTGTAGCGGACGTTCGCGTTGCTCGGCGTGTCCGGATAATATTGCTTCAGTCGGACGTGCCAAGCTATACTGGAGACCGCCGATATCGTGCGAAACTGATGAATTATGTTTCTCGGTAGGAAGTATATGTCGTTGTCGTAGAGGTTTATGCGAGCGTAACGAATGCCCTGACGGCGCAGTTGATTGAGCTTCGCGTCCTCGATCCACTGGACGCATTGGGATATCGGGGGCTCGTGAAGATCGAGCTGCAGCTTCTCGACGAGCTCGGGAAAGTCACCGGCGTAAAAAGCCACGACGTCCTTCGTGATTCTGTTGTACTCGGACGATTGACCGGCGTGGACGGCCTTCAGGACACCCACGGCCGCTGTCGTCGTGCGATCCAAACCGTGGCCGACGTGATCGGCGTGAGCCCTCGTACGATCCTCGAACATGTACTCCCGTGCCTCGCTGAGCCTCGGCAGATATTGCAAATTTCGCAGCTCGTTTATGCCCGTGCGACGACGCTTGCACGGGCTCTTGTTTATGTCGGCCGTCGGTACGAGCTGCTCGCCCGGCCTTATCCACAGGATCGGACCGTCGTTCGACTCCTCCGGGGTGTCCATCTTAACTACCGACAACGGGCCCCAGGGCATTGTCTACGGAGCAATTCAACGTTAACCCTTCGCCGTACACGGAGATAAATTTATACTAACATCAACCATATTTTTTATTATCCCGAGGGGACAATGATATTGTATATTCATGATATTGCTTAGGGTTCTTTAGTCGATGCTTAGGGTTGTTTGGGTTTGTTTGAACCCTTGAGCAAAATTAGCCTGATTCTACCAGGAGCCCCACTTCCGAACATTTACCAAGAAATCCTATTAATTTTTTTTCACAATCCCAAAATAAATGGTCAAAGTTAGGCCTCGTATTCTGCCGCTCCGGTGGTCGTTCATTCGATATCTCACCATTTTGAGAAACGGATCCTCCTCGAGTCGCCGAAGGAGATCCGGAAAGTATCCGCCCACTTCCTCGTGAACCGTTCCAACGAGACTTATTTGATGCAACGGCCCGTATCTTATCGTCCCGTTGTTGTAAGACTTGCAAACGTGCTCCTTGTATTGGAGCATCGTCGTCGTCTCGATGTCGCTGTTACGGCCCAAGATGCCGTTCTTCACCGTCAACGAGGGATAATTGTGGGCCATGTGATCGAGAAGGTCGGGCAAATACGCAGCCGCGTTGTGCACTATACCCATCACGTGATGAGCATTGCCATTTTCATCCTCGCCGAAAACCACCTGAAAAACAAACCCAAACAAAAATAAGGACCGGAACGCGTCATATTTCTTCCGGTATTTTCTTGTACAGTTCACACGCTCGTGAGTATCTTTTTTTTAGTCTTGCCAACGCTCGAATTCAACCGCCTACATCTACCTAGGTGTGTGAAAAAGGAGGATTTAAAAAAAAATACTTTTATCCAAAAATTCGGATAAAAAATGTTAATGCAAATACACAGGAAATTCGGAAAAAAATCCATACCTAGTCATCAAAATCGACGAATTAATTTTATAATATAAAAAAAAAGTAATTCAGCGGACATTTGTTGAACAATTTTTTTTCCAGCAATCTACTTATAACTTTTCTGCATTATTATTGCCGGAGATTAATATTCTTAGCGTCTTCAATGTGGTTGATTTTTGTAAAATTTTAATCCTATCGCAATGTACACAAAATTATCACCGAAACTCACTCACTAATTTTTGGCCCAAAAATCACTATTTATGTTCAAACGTTCGCCATTTTGTCATAAATCGTTATTTTCAAAATCGGCTATGACAAGTATGAGATAATGGTGTACAGAATAACCACAAAAAACCTCAAGGCAATCGGTTCATTGGTTTTCGAGAAATTTTGGCTACCGATTTTTTCTATGACGCTCCAACGATCATACAATATCCTTGTATATTTTTTATATTTTTAAATAAAGAAAATTAAACATATTTTTGAATGTATATACTTCTAGACAATTAAAACCCCAATCCGAAATTTCAAATAGTTTTGTGATTTGTGAAAGAATTGTGAAAAATGAAAACTGAAAACTGAAAAATTAGATTGTCAACGACTCGACAGTAATTTTCGTAACAATATTAACATAACCGCGATCACCGCACTTCCGGTTGGCCGTCTCCATAAAACGACGTGCTTCGGTAACTCAGAGTGCTCGACTTTGCAGTTTTATTCAAATTTTTATCATTTTATGCAGCCAAAATCACACGAAAGTGTCAAATCCGAAAGTTGGGTTCCTAGTAATGATCGTACCTCCTTAAGATCAGTTCGAGTCTACTTCGTGGAAGAATATCTGCCGAATGAACGAGGAAAAAAGATCGAAAAACGGAGCAAAAATCGTACAAGGGAAATAACAATAATCATTTTTCTAACTACGCGATAGGCTGTTTTTCAGACGAGAAAAAACTCGTTGTGTACCTTGAAGTACTCTTGGGCCAATTCCTCGACCTGTTCCTTCGACAGTGCCGCAATTTCATCCTGATACATGTGTACCGCGGTCGCTCCCCCGTTCGGATAAGTCTCTATGTGAATGAATTTTTTGTACTTGAGATGTTCCAACTGGTCGTATCTCGTGTTCTCATTGGCGAGTAGAGTCTTGCAATTTCGCGTTCCTAGATTCAATCGTAGATTCTCACTGTTAGATTTTTGAAAAGCACCGCTCATCTGTTTGTGCTGTTGCAGAGGATGCGAGGTACGATCGCGTTTGCACTGTACACCGATACTCGCGCGTTTGATCTTGCTTCTTTTGTAACAACGAGAACAGTGACGTCGATCGCCGTGTTCTTTGCCGCTGTTGCGTTTCTCCGTTGACGACGAGATCATCGACACGGAGCCTTTTTCCGTTATTTCGTTCGTCGACGTGGACGTTATTGTACTGCTGATATCGGCGTTTCCGGTCTGCTCCTGTGACGTCGTGGAGTCAATTTTCACGGAAGTTACCGCCTTCTCCGTCGTCGTCGACCACACGACTTCGCTCGCCTCGCTGTTCGCGTCCGTTCCCTCCGCCGCCTCTTCTTTCACGCCGGGCCGAATCTCCTCCGTCGACTCCACGACCGCCTGCTCGACCTTCGCCGCGACGTCCGCGTCGGGAGGCTTCACGACGATGCGAAATTCCTCCTCGTCCGCCCGGATCGTTTTCGCATCGCCGATTATCGATCGAAAGGACTCCGTCACCGGAGGGATTTTCGGTGTCGTCGTTTCGACGCGGCCGCTGCATGCGCCCGTGTCTACGGGCGATTCCCGTTCGTTCGTGGCTGGCTCGGCGCCGACCGAGCTCGCACGAGTGGCGCGAGCGTCGGGACTCGTCGATACTCGAGGCGGACTTTCCGGACTCCCGGGACTGCTCGTAACGTCGCCGCTGCTCTTCGGACTCTCGGCCGGTTGCGGCGTCTTGCTGGAAACGTCACCGCAACTCTCCGCCCCGAAAGGAAACACGTCGAGACTGTGCGCACTTGTCTCGCGACCGAGCGTCGCGTCCGACTGAAACAATAATTTCGCCGTGTTACGCCTGACGCGCGCACGCTTTTGCTTGCGCTTCGCAGCATCGAACGC
This sequence comes from Ophion costatus, assembly GCA_951751655.1. NCBI lineage: Eukaryota > Metazoa > Arthropoda > Insecta > Hymenoptera > Ichneumonidae > Ophion > Ophion costatus. The sequence continues at coordinate 15,536,836 of OX632358.1, read as the reverse complement.
GACGTTCGCGCAGCGCGGGACTTACATGGGTGGACGGGTCGAAGGATAGTTTGTCATTTTTTGGAATCTCAAGCTTTTCGTGTGTAGATTCGTCCGCTGAAACAAATTATCGGAAGGTTGAATAATGCCTGCATCGAGTGTTTGTTCGCGTGAATGTTTCGTCGTCAACGAGCGACACACAACAGTCCCTCATTTTCAAGTGATCCGAATAAACGAGCGTGTGCACCTCGCGAAATAACAAGACTTTATTTCCGTTCGACCGCACGATTTGTGACCCACAAAACGCTACTCGAATGTTTCTTATATTCAACATTTGGTTCCAAAAATAAGTCGAAATACCGTTGGACGGAGACAAGCGGTCCCGGCGTGCGAACGGACGAAAAACCGAACGAACAACGAGTGTGTTTTGATTTACCTTCGCAATCGTTGGAGATACGAGCCGAATTGTTCGCGTCGTCGCCGCGAACGCTTACTTTTTGCGCGTTGCTCGATGCAACTGGCGAATAATCCTCGTGTCTTTTTGTTTTCGGGTCACTCGTGACAATTGTGAAGGTTTCATCGGCGGTGCTCTCGTGGTTCTCGTGCATCGCCGATAATTCGTCGTGGTCTTTTGTTATTGACGCGTCTTTGTTGATTTGTGAAAAACTCATCGTCAACGATGACGCTGTTACGGGAACCGTGGGCGTCCCGCTGGGCGTCTCGAACGTTTCCTTATCGTAACCATGGATTTCGGTGTTTACAAACTTGTTAACATTGTTGCTGGTTACATCGCGAGAATCTTGGCTCATTGAGGCTGATAAGGAAACGAGACGGCACACGATCACTTTGCTGTTGTCACTATTGACATCGTTACGCTCGTTTGACACGTTCCTCGCACTACTACCGGATGCCATCTTGGTTTCCTTCGTCTACTCCGCGATATTATCCCCCCCCCCGTCCCACTCCCCTCACTCTCCCACGCACTCATCAGACTCGGCGTTCCCCTCTCGGCGCGTCGAGCCGTCGCGACCGCGTAGAAAACGATGCTACGCTTAACGGGATTGGCCCATAGACGATGGCTCTTTATCAATCGTGCGCACTATCATTGGTCCGTTGCTACGTAGCGGTGGGGGCCATGCCCAGTGATCGTCGATGTATTATCAAAAACGAATATTTTTCTATCCAATTTTTTCTCTCGCTCGTTGCCGCTCATACCGGCGATTCACTCGACCAAGGAATTTCGAGACTTATTCTTGTTGTGTTACCATTGATTATATGCTTTCTCATCACGAGTGGAATCTCCATTAGCCACGTCGAGGCCCTTTTGTTTTTCCAAACAGTGAAAGTATCGTTCGCCTTTTTTCTCCCCCTTTTTCACCTTCAATCACGTGACCCCGTATCTTCGGGCAGTTTGTTCTTTGAAGGATCGCGTCGAGTTCCTCGCGGCGTAATCGTTCGTGAGAGCTAGCGTGCTACGTCCACCTAGGTGGGTCAAAAAATTGCATCTTCCAAAAATATAAACAATTTTTTTTAAGGTGGACACATCTCGAAAACCGCTCTATGGATTTTTGTTCTTTTTCTGTATTTTTTGTTTTTGGATCTCAATATATGTAACTTTGTGTTGAAAAAAAAATGTGTTTTCTTTTACCGTCTCCCAGACAAAAATCGGAATTAAGCAATTTTTTACGCCTCCAAGTAGATGTAGCCCCTTAACGAGCCCTCCCGATCCGTTCAATTTTGAATTCGATTTTTCGATTACCCATTGTTTTCAAGTACTGCAAATGTTTCGATATTGAGGAGAAATAGAATACTGAAGGCTTCTTCAGGATTGAGTAAAGACGTATTTATTTTGTTTAACGTTGAGAAAGTATGAACGAATTAATACATATGCGTATACTTGAATTAAATCGAATGGAAAGATTTCATTTTCGCAAATAAACGATAGCCCTTCACCTCGAGTCATGATTTTTTCTTTTTAATGCAAACTTTCATCGATGTATTGCGTAAAAATGTGCAGTTTGCACTGGCCAAATTCGATGCACCGAAATGTTACAATTCCATCCCAGATCCTGGTCCCAATTACAAACAGCAATTTGCCAATCATCCATGCTCGTTTTCCAGTCGATACTTTTTGATACATCACGATTCGGTCTTGCCAGTCACCATCGAACATCCGCCACCCTTTAGTCGTCAATTTTATCAATGTTTTTTTTTCAAAAAAGTTGCAAGAAAAATTGAAAACGACATATCGTCGGGAAAAATCTCTCTTCTATGGACACGCAAAAACTATTTTTACCGATTAGAAAAGCTTGGTGATGCTTAGTCTCTAGACTCGCTCTGTGTGTACCAGTAGAAATCCATTTTAAGAATAACAATGTACGGTGTAGTCACAATGAAAAACTTCTAACATAGAAAATGATCACGTGAGAGATATCACCACCGTGTTACCCCAAAAACTGATTTGCGTACCCTGAAGTCGATTTTTATAAAATTCTACTGAAAATTTACCATTGGCTCCACAAAAAATGTACAATAAACAGTACGAAAGAATTTTTATTTTAATTCGTAATAGTGACAAGCTAGCGGTTGACATTTTTTTCGCCGAAGCTTAGAATAGTAGTTTTTCAAATTTTTAAGATCGAACCCGGCGCAAAATACTGAAGCTAATGTTATTTTAGATAGAAGAGACTAGAGAAATACTCGAAATTTTTATAAACGATTTCTTTTTTGATGCAATTTTTGAAAAACTATCATTTCTTTAAAACATTAGGGTAAGGTTTTGACCCCCCCTTGATTGAGCTGAAATTTCGCACAAACCTTCGTTTTAATATTTTAAGACAACCCCTAAAGGGATTTTTGGCGACGCGCAATAGTTTTTGGGTTTGTTTGGATTCGCTTGGGTATTTTTATTTGGACAAACCGGAGCGGGCGATCACATATTTAAGTATGAACGGAGTCGTAGCCGATATGTAGTCGACGCGCGTTAAAAAAACCTTGAAAATTCAATATCTCGAAAACTATTGCTAGTCGCCAAAAATCCGTTTAGACTTTTTTTTTAAATATTGAAAGCAAGGTTTTTGCAAACTTTCTGCTCGATCGTGAGAGTTCCGTCATCATAATCTAAAAAAAAACTTCAAAATCAAATATCTCAAAAACTATTACGAGTCGCCAAAAATCCGTTTAGGGGTGTCTCAAAATATTAAAAGGAAGGTTCGTACAAAATTTCAGCTCGATCGACGACGGGGTTTTCGGCACCATAACCTTTAAAAGAAACTTCATTTAATATCTCGAAAACTATTGCGAGTCGCCAAAAATCCCTTAAGGGGTTATCTTAAAACATTGAAAGCAAGGTTTGTGCAAAATTTCAGCTCGATCGGGAGAGTTGCGGAATCATAACCTAAAAAAAAACTTCAAAATCAACTATCTCGAAAACTATTACGAGCCGCCAAAAATCCGGTTAGGGGCTGTCTTAAAATATTAAAAGGAAGGTCCGTACAAAATTTCAGCTCGATCGACGGCGGGGTTTTCGGAACCATAACCTTAAAAAGAAACTCCATTTAATATCTCGAAAACTATTGCGAGTCGCCAAAAATCCCTTAAGGGGTTTTCTTAAAATATTAAAAGCAAGGTTTGTGCAAAATTTCAGCTCGGATTATTCAGTTCCGAGCCTTATCCAAAAATTAATATTTGAACAAACCCTCGATACTTCCCCGTTGTTATATATTACAATTTAAGAAACGCTTTAATTTTCTTCGCATACTTTGAGGAACCAATGGTAAATTTTCCATAAAGCGCGGAAGTTTGTCAAAAATCAACGTCAAAGTTCCCATGCCAGTTTGTGGTCCCAACACGTTGGCGCTACGCCTAGACAAAACGAATATTCTCTTGCCCCTTCGTTCAACCGTAGAACCGGTGTTAAAAATCGTGTTCAAAGATCCGAAAGGAATATTTACGTAATTATATTCGTATGAATCTATTTATTGATTATATTAAACACGATAGTCGTGGAGTCTGAAGTTTGACGAACGCAAGAAAACGAGAATTGGAGACACAACTATATCCGCGAGTCTCGCAACTGTTGTTTTTTGTCCTTTCTCTTCGGTTAATAAATTAATCGGTTACGTAGCTGCGATAGCTAAAAACTATCCGCGATCCTACCGTCGCAAATGCTTCAAACTATTTACATTCATTATTTATCAACTAGCGCACTCGATCCGGATGCTTCGTCGTTATTGTTTTTCGTTCCTCGTATGTCTCCGCGTTACTTCAAAAGCTTCGTACGCAATTACGTATGTGGTTCGGATCCTGAGGAAACTTAGCGTCTACTTGTACAAACTCCGTAGCTCAACGAGCTCGATCTTTTTCGCTCCAAGAAACCAACAAAAAAAACAGCGCAAAAGAAAACATCACGAGTTCCTTAATGTGAGAAAAATCGTCGAGGATGCGTCGTCAAAAAGGGAAGAAAAAACGACAAGGGCCGATAAAATATACGTGTAGAATGACGAGAAGGAAATTTTGCTTTCTAACTTATAGTGCACTCGTGAGCAACGTGACGGCATCGCACAATAGAGGCATGCTCGTATTTTGTTTAAAAGTTGTTGTTTTTGTTTCTCGCGTAGCAAGGATTCGTTATATCGATTGAACACACACACGCACCCGCGTGCACACACACACACACACACACACACACACACACACACACACACACGCGCGCGCGCGCCGATTATAATTTTATCACACGCCGAATTCGAGCAGAGTGCACTAAAATCGTGAGGTGGTATCCAAAGACTTACGTGCCCGTGGAGGGCGAAGAAGAGAATAAAAATAATACAAAAATAAATCGTTTAAAATATGTGAGTTATCGGATAATTCAGTCGAGTAGGGATTTGCCATGGTCGTTACGTGAAATTCAATTCTGCTAAGCACTATCGTTATCAATTGTGCCGTCTTCGTCCTCTCCCTCTCGCCCTTTCATTAGAATAGCCTACGATTCAGTCTAGCTTTCACATTTTTCCTTTTATTTTCACTCGACACATTCGACATACGCGAGATCTGTGTTCTTTGGCAGAATATCCTCTCACTGTCCGACTGTACGAGTCCGTCGCTTCTCGTTTTCTTCAAGTTTCAATTTTCATCGATTTTTCCTGCTCGAGGCGAAGTATCGCCCGTCCGGCCGATAAAAAAAATCCCGCGTCACTTTCCTGCTGCAGGGATTTCGAACGAACGAGACACGTTTTGTTTTTTCCCGAAATATCGAAATTGCGCGAAAACTCCGAGACGCGAAAAACCACGCGGACGCGGCACCGAGGGACGTTAGATTTCGAGCGAAAATACTTTTCGCTAAGCTTCGAGTGCCCGTGTATTATTTTCCCCCGTACTGACAACACGAAACGCGCCGTTGATGGAGTGCATCGAATCTACGGTCACCGCGCGAGTTCCGCAGTTATCGCTCCGCTACCCGTCGAGGGTTAAGGTTCGTTTCTTTTCGCCCGCGCGACTCTTCGAAGCAATTTCGCCACATCGTACAAATAATGAATATCACAACAGAGAAGGCCCCCCGCGAACTGTCCGGAAAACAAAAACGAAAGGTCGGGGGGAAGCCTTTGAAATCTCTAAATCAGCTTTTGTCGATTCGCAGAACATAAGAAACATTTTTCACTTCAAGCGTCACACATTTTTCACATCTCGCCATGTGTTCGAGTCGCGAGAGGTCTGAATGTTTAGACAGATGAACAGGCGGAAAGGAAAACTCCGTTATATAACGTAAACGCGTACGTGGGGAAAAAAAATTTATCGGAGAAAATGTCTTGGCGATTATTCGGCTATCTCAACTGACATCAAACACATTCTCTGCATTTTCCGCTCTCCCGCCCCTCTCTCTTGCGCACTCGTGTTCGTTTGACATAATCTTAAGGGATTTCGAAGGAATCGCCGTCTCAGACCATCGATATCGTAACGTTGATCGAGAGATTGCCATTGTCGGCAAAACGTCGAGCTATTGAAGTGTCGAAGACGAGACAATCGGAGGCAAATATTGCCCCGCAAACACCCTCGTGAATCGAACGTGGCATCGCTTCCCACGTGAGTCTCCGTCGATTCGAATTCAACTCCAATCTGTGAAGTTACAAAAATAGGGATAATAATGAAATGCGAAAGAAGTAGTTTTGTATATATTTTCATTATACATATTATCCATACGTGATAAATGATAAAACTCCATAAATTGTTGTTTGCATATTTTGTGGCGGCTTCTATTCATATTAATTTCAAACCTTTCTTCATTCTTTCTCAATTAATTTCTATTCAAATTTCCTGAGCAGAAAAACCACGATCACCGCACTTCCGGTTGTCTCCATAAGACGACGTGCTTCGGTAACTCAAAGTGCTCGACTCTGCAGTTTTATTGCGAAAGAAAACTAAACGATCAAAATACCTCAAATTTTGGCAATAGGCGTATTCGTCAAAATCCTCCTTAACCCTTTGAAGCATACATTTTTCCTTACGTGCAACCAGCTCAAAACTTTGTACTCGGGGGTTTTCGGGGTCGCTGATTACACATCTGCACTCAAAATTTGAAAATTCAAGATGGCGGATCCAATATGGCGGACTACAAATGCAAAAATTGTTCGATGAAAGCAAAAGTTGGTACTCGGGGGTTTTCGGGGTCGCTGATTACAAATCTGCACTCAAAATTTGAAAATTCAAGATGGCGGATCCAATATGGCGGACCACAAATGCAAAAAAGGTTTGATGAAAGCGAAAGTTGGTACTCGGGGTTTTTCGGGATGGCTGATTACAAATCTGCACTCAAAATTTGGAAACTCAAGATGGCGGATCCAATATGACGGACCAAAATGCACAAAGTACCTCGATGAAGATGAAACTCCATATGCAGGGGTTTTTTGAATCGTTGAATTCGAATCCCAGTTCAAAATTGAACAATAAAAAAGGCAGTTCCAATATACGATAATGAAACACAAATCTGGCTTGGTCACTGACACTGAGCTTATAATTTAAACGTAAATCACAATTGTTTTGCGGCCTACCACACCTAAAACGATTTTAGTCTTTAGGTACAAATACATATGAAAAAGTGTCAAAAAAATATAAAAAATAAAAAAGCAAAAAAATATATATAAAATAAAAAAGCAAAAAATAAAATTAAAAAAAATATGGAGCTAAAAACTCGCTACGTCCTCGCCGTTAGCTCCGGGTAATGCTAAAAGCGTAATTCTATTAGAAATTCAGTATAACAGAATCAACATATCGAGCAACTCCGATGTTTTAGGAATTCCAGTAAAATGTCCAGTTTTGGTCCGCTATTTTGAATTTCTGGATTTTGAGCTCGAATTCGTAATCAGCGACCCAAAAAACGTCTCTGAATTCATTTTTTGTGTATGGTTTACCTGCTATATTAGGCACGATTACATTTATTATCTAAAAACGTGTTTTTTCGTGCTGTAGTGATGATCAACATCCACCAAGTGCAACATAGGCCCTTAATAGTGATATTGTAGTAACAATTGATCTCTTAACATCCTAAATATACATCGACATTCGTTATGCGCTAAAAAAAATGTTTATCAAAGTAAAACAGAGTGGAAGTCGGTGACATACCATTACGTCACTACGCTTCAAAGGGTTAATCAAGTTGCAGATGCCCTCACCATGGAAGGCTCGGAAAAAGTGCCCTCCGACTCTGTACTTTGCGACAAGCCGACAGATATCATTTTCTGCTCTTCATCGAGGAAACTTTGTCTCTTGGTTAGCTCAAATTCGTTGGTAGAAGAAATCAATAAACGTCTACCTGTAGGCGAAATTTTCCGCTTGTTTCCGCGATCCGATCAACTGAGCGATTGCGAAAAATTGTTGATGACCGTCGTACTTCTCTTGCTTCTCGAGGACGAGCATGAAGTGGTGACCGAAGCAGGACTGCATCATCACCCAGTCGACCGCCCCCGGTAGATTTATGTCCGTCGCCAGAAATACAATATCTTCGCCTAACGACAAACGATGCCCGGTTAGGAAACTCGAGACGGCGGAGGGTTGAGAAAAATCTCGTTTCTCTCTCGTCTCACCTTGAAGGGTCGTGATACTTTTGTGACTCATGACGAGATGTGGCATCACCTCCTCCAGGGAACCTTGCCATTTGCAAGAGACACCCGGACAGGGACAACTGTAGGGACGGAATTCGCAGGTATCCTCGTGATCCGGTTTGTCTATGTGCACCATGGTAACTGTACAGCCGCTAGTCGAGTATTTGCAGGGAAACATGACGTTGCTCGCTACTTTCTCCATCGCCAAGTTTCGTATGTTACCTGTGTCGTGGAAGCGACAAAAAAATATACGTCGTATCAACGTGCGCGACGCCGAGATCCACAAAAAGTTATTAGATTTACAATTAACAACTACGATTACTACTGTAATTGATGATTCGATTACTTTGCAACAGATTACTGTGAAAATCACGCGTAATTAATCGCAAGCTAATCTGATACAAATCAATCGATTATATATTCATTCGAATAATTGCGCCCGTTTGAAAAATTCAACTTACAGTTCTTGCAATTCATGAGTACGGTAATTCGTGTGATTGCAACTTTAGCGGTTAGGATGATATTTTCTCATGTATTATACCCTAAATAATAACGCAATTAACTTACACGGCAACAATTAGCTTAAACGTTACAAACTATGCGGGAAAATTATATCCATAAAAATAGCAATGACGGATTTTTGTGAAAAAAAAAACAATATTTTTAACCGGCTTGAAGAAACAAAGGAAATTCTCAACTAGATCCTTCTATCGAAGAATTATGTTGAACTGGGTAAGATAATTTTTTTAAGACCAAATATATGGAAATTCGATATAATTGATATTTATTCTTTTTAACTGAAATTCGAAACATAATTTAAACATTATAAAGTAAAAAAAAAGACATTAAAAGCAAATACTGAGCCTGTTCTTCGTTATAAACAAAAGTTTGTGCGCCGGGGAAAATAAACAAAAAGTAAATATAAATACTTATCTATAATGATAATGAGTTGGTTGTGTATCGACAGATCGAATGCAAATGTATTTTTGTAGCTTTACTTTTGATTTACTTTAATTTACAAATGTAGCTTTACAGCAAATTAGTTTGAAGTTTTTTAAATCCTCAATGTTTGGCACTGACGTAAATTTCTTTTGTGTATAATGAGGAATAATATTAATATTAACGATATACGAAAATATTTATTTTTATACTGTTCAGTTTTTGCGTCAAGTCGGTTTCATTTTTCATGTCTCTTTCAAAAAGTAAATTGTGAGAAAATTCCAGAAAGTTTCCAAAATTCCCTGATTATTCCGGGAGGAACGAAATTTCCTGAGTTTTTCCGCTACTTTGCGTATTTGCCAACGAGCCAACGGATAAAAAACTGGAGCGAAGTAAGAAAAAACAGGCAAGAAAGTCGCGACGTTCGTAGAGCAGGATAATTCGGACATTTTCTCACCGAGAGGTCCGCGACAAGTCGGACAGAGACTGAGCTTCGGTCTGCAATTGCTGCACACCAAGTGGCCGCTCTGACATTGCAAGATAGGTGGCAAAACATATTCGAAGCAGACAGGGCATTCGAACAGGCTGGCGAGATCGGTTGAACTGCTCGACGCCGAGACGGCGGACGACGATGTACTAGCCGCTCCTCTACCGCGCTTTCCCAGGCTGATATTGAGCTGCGACATTTTACTTCTCTCGACGTTCCTTAGGGCGACTCCGCGTCGAGGCTAACACTCGTTTTTCTTCGGGCGACTATCTACGCAGAACTTCGGAACGTCCGGAGCACCCCGAGGTCCAGCCGACGGTCCTCGCTATCTCCGAGATCCTTAGCTATCCAGCTGTAAAGGACTTTTCGTTATCTTTGCAATCCATCCGTGCGAAACACACAACAAACGCGTACGATAAATTTAAACTTCGCGAATTTTACCGACAAACTCGTAAACACGTTTTTTTCGAACTCTCTATTTTCTCCGATGAGAAACGCGTGGAACTTTTGCCGTTCCAAGCCGAAACGAGCGTAGGGCATTCGTTATTTTCCCCGGATGAAATGTGGAAGCGCGAGCGAACGAAACGCGCTTATCGACGCGTCTCTTTTCGATCGTAAAACCATCGAAATACGCGTATAACTTTATCGTGCATAGACGTGATATTTTCGCGCAGCAACTTACCTCGAAGCGTTATTGTCGTCGCGTTCGGGAAAATAAGCGCAATTTCACAAGCCGCGTAGAACGATAGGCGGCCTTCTTTTTCCCAGGATTCTCCCGATCTCACGAGGCGAACTCGTGGACTCGCGAACAGCGATCACGGAAGTTCGACATTTGGAGCACTCGAGTTTTTTCTCGACGGAGAATGGAAAAAACAACGACGAACAAGGCGAATGAATTATGACATTGAAAGCATCTTTCACGTGCACAAAGCACTCGTACGTATACATACATGTATATATCTATATACATATACACATAGGTGTAAAATAGTATATTATTCGTATGACTCGTGGACGTTGTTGAACCGAGCTTTCGCGCACATTTCGCAATCTGACGAAAAAGCTAAACTTTTTTTTTTCCTTCCCTAACATGAAAATTTCGTTGCTAAATAACGCACGGCGAATCGTTTGTTTGTTTTTTTTTTTTCGTCGCCGAGACTATCGACACACATCGCGAAAACTCACGAACGAACTCGACGTACAGTTGACGAGTTACACAAGACTTGCAATGACAGAACCACGAAGAGAGATATTATCTCTCATTTGCGCGATATATAGTCGTTCGTCGGTTCATATATATATATACACGTCTATATATGTACATTTCTATGCACAGAGCACTCGAATCACTCGCTTTGTTTGCCCGATTGTTGCAAAATCAAAATAAACTTTGTGCACGAATCAGATGAACAAGGCTCTGATAAAGCGTCGAGATAAAGTAACTGGGACGAAGCGAAGACAGAATGCTCGCGCAGAGTCGTTCTCTCGTTGTTGTGTTTTGCTCGAACGATACGCTCTATCTCTCTCAATTGTATACGCGATATTGGAGGCTACACCAGTGCGGCAGCCATAATTGATATTTCTTTTGGGACTATATGGTTGGGTTGGGTGGCTGCTGTGTGTGAGAGTACGTTATATGTATTGTGTAGTATGCTGCTATGCATGACACGACACGATTGCAGCGGCCTCGAACGACGCTACGTCGAAGCCGATACGATTCCGAATTCCTGGTTTTTATTAAAAAATAGAAACAATTCTTTTACATCTTGTGTTCTTCTGTTATCTTCTCGTTTCCACGATAGCTTTGTACTTTGTGTTGAGAGAGAGAGAGAGAGAGAGAGAGAGAGAGAGAGAGAGAGCGGACGACTCGTTAGATACGTGTCGCACGTCTGGTCGGTAAAAATCCTAGAGCCATGTTTTTTTCAAGACGAATCATATTCCAGGCCAACGAAAACGTAGATTTCATCTTCAAGAGTGTGGTGGTGATTTATCTTTTGCTTTTTCGAAAAATCAGCCTCCCAGGAGAGCATTGAACAAATCGACTATCTCTCTCGCGCTCGTGGCCACTCGGTCGGTGTGGGACTTCATCTTAAGGGGGAGATACCTTAGGCGAAGAAAAAAAGGCTGATTTACATGTTTTTTTTCAAAGGAAACATTCTTCACCTTTCTGAGATCTAGAGTACATTTTATTACTACTTTTGGCTGTTACATGGTATTTTTTTTTATTAATCTTCAACAGTAGCGGAGGTATGGTCTTCTAAACTTCATTTTCAATACTGGCCCGCCGCATAGCTAAAAATGGCTGAATTACATGTTTTTTTTTAAGGCAAGATTTCTTGGCCGTTTTCAATATCTAGGGTATGTTTTATTACTACTTTAGGCTGTTACATTGTACTTTTTTTTATTGATTCTTACAAAATGGCGGAGTTATGGTCTTCTAAATTTTCAAAACTGGCGTGCTGTATAGCTGAAAAACTAATCGACCGATTCTGATGAAATTTTGTATACATCTTTCTAACCTCATTGTCTGAAACATGACCCTAAACGTTTTTAAAAATTGCAAAAGTCTTTTTTTATTGCAAATTGAAGCCATTTTTTCGGAAAATTAAATCTTTTTGTTTCATAGCGTACCATTTAATCGATTTTCAACATTTCTTAATTTTTCTTGGTTGATATTCTACGAATTAGTGTTAAGGACATGTGTCACACGTTCGGTCGGTAAAAATCCTACCGCCAAGTTCTTTCCCAGGCCAATCACATTTCTGTGAATGTGACTCGTCTGAGAGAAAACTTGGTACTAGGATTTTTACCGACCGGACGTGTGACCCATGTCCTTAAGGTAGTACGAGCGCGCAATCTTGATTTCCATAACTTTTGTTCAAATTTTAACCAGACATTGTTCATATCATTGTGCATGTTTGACAATGAGTGAAATTTCAGTCGACTATTTAGATTGGGAGATAATGGGTTTGAAAATTGCAACTTTTAACACTGCAGGGTCTGCATTGAAATTTAGACAGAATAATTTTTCGTAAAAAATATTTGTCCCCTATAGTAAGAAGAAATATGAAAACACCGCAGAACAGTATTGTTCAATATTTCGAGAAAAAAATAACTATCGTGTTCCTAAAGTGAAAAATGTTGTCATAAAAAAATATTTATATTATAAATATTAATATTTTATATTGTTTATGTTATCTTTATTAACAAATAAAAGTGTTGGTTTATTCATAACTAATTAGAAATTTTGTTCGATTAAAGATTACTTCCAAATAAAAATTTGTGTTGCAGTATTATTTTAAATATACCGCGCAAACCACGTCATTGGATACGTTGAACGATGCGGTGTAGCCATATGTTTTCTTATTATAGGGGACCAATGTTTTTTTACAGAAAATTGATCTGACGAAAATACAATGCAGACCCAAAATTCAATGCAGTGTTAAAAGTTGCAAATTTAAAACCCATTATCTCCCAATGTAAATAGTCGGCTGTTCTACAATTTCACTCAAACATGCATGATGATATGAACAATGTCTGGTTAAAATGTGAACAAAATCTATAGAACTCAAGATTGATCGCTCGTACTACCTTAAGGCCTTAGGCCACACTAACGAGTATAATACCATGTGCGAATTTAACATTTTTTTTTCGTATGAAAATGTGGTTCACCGTTAAATGAATTACACATATTTTTAGTATTTTTTCGATGTACAAAATGGCCGACTACTCGAAACTTCTCGAAACAGCTTTTTTTCAATTGGCGTGACAAATAACTTCAACAATGTTGACTCGATTTACTTCAAATTTAAAATCGAAATTATCGAACTTAATCAAAAACTTTTCATTTTATGAGCAGTAAAAATACTAATAAATCCAATACCGGAAGTTCAAATTCAACTTGATATTGCATGAAAATTAGGCCAACTAGCGTGAATTTTTTTAGAGCATTGGATTACTACAGTGTTAAGTATTTTAATCTGATTATGTTTAAGAATCTGACGGATTCCCATTATTATATATACCTTTGTAGCGACCAGAAATTGATATGTCGTCTCGGAATTCCGTCACAGAAATACGCAATTTTAATCTTGTTTTTCTCTGTAATTCGCTCGATAACCAATCCTGAAATCTTACAGGCACGATTAATAATATATTTAGTGAAGCTCAGAAAAAAAATTATCAAAATCCTATTGATTTAAGCCTGGCTATAGGATCACCTTAAAGTAGCAATAAATAATACCTAGTATACTTTCGAGAGAAAAGTAATTTTGTATTCGCTTTTATAAGTATTTTTTACATTTGTTCATTATTATTTTTATTAATAAACGTCGCTCCTGATACCGTAACAGAGCGTTTTATTAAAACCAACATGATGTTTCTTAAGGAAGTTCATCTGGTACCGAGTTGGTCATAAGAAAAATTACTACGACTAGCGTAGTCCGTTCAATAAGTTTGGCAACGCTGAAACCAAGCGCGACCGCGTATCCTGTACAGCTGCCATGTGCTGGAAATTTTTCACTCGCGTCCATGGTTCATCGTCGATCTCTTTCTCGACCATGAAAGAAAATTCAAAAAAGAAAGCGTTTTTCTGGAAATGCGAACAAAATCAATTTTCGAAAATCAAATTTTTTCTCAAGCAATTTTTTATGTGTTATTATTTCGTACCCTTTTTTATAACTACAATGATTTTATTTGCGATTAATTTATTGGATTTTATTCTTTAAGCCGATTTAGTCATTACATTTCCAGTCACTTCTGTATAATTGGCTGTAGAAGTGTAGTGCACATTGCGTCGTACGGAAAGTATTAGTGTTGATTTCAAAAAGCGCGCGGTTGCGACGTTACCATCATAATATGCGAATGGAGCAATATGGAGGTTAACCTCCAAAAAATCAACATTTTTCGAGACAAATTCATTTATTCTGAAGTTCACAAGTATCGAATGGATTTTAGAAAACTGTCCAAACGTTCTTTAGATATTTTTTTATCGATTATAAAAGTTTCTTTCGAAACTGTTTGTCAATGCTTGCAAATTTCACGTTTATAGACGGGAAAAACACGACAATCCATAAGAGACCGTGTTAATTTAGAAAAATTTTATTTATTAATTGCTCACAAACAAGGTATCCGGAGAGTTTGAAATTTGAACATGTGACTTTTTAGATACTCATAAGTGAACTCGATTTTTTAAAATCAATATCAATTGAGCTATTTCGACCGTTTAGTTTTTTCGCAATAAAACTGCAAAGTCGAGCACTTTGTGTTACCGAAGCACATCGTCTTACGGAGACGGTCAACCGGAAGTGCGATGGCCGTAGTTTTTCCGCTCACGTATCCAACTAAACCCGTTGGAAAACTGAAATTTGATACATTACATACAATAGATATTGTAAAAAATAAGAAAATCAATATTTATCGTGTAGGTAAAGAATAAACGATTACAACTTTGGGAGAATATTCTAGACATATTAGATGATATTATTAGATAATAAAGTAAAATGGATTTTTTAAATTTCAAACCCACGTAACCCCTCAAAGCTCGTCGTATTTTCGCTTCGATAAAATGCGTTCACTTACCTTCCTGTCAACCCCACTCTCCGGAGTTTCGACACATGCTCGAAAACATAAAAAATATTTTCAAACGTGAATTTTTCAAAAAAATCCATGTGACCCATCATAGCTACCAATTGCTAACAAATAGTGAGTAAAAAAAAATTCCCGCTAGCACTTGCTGCAGAATTCCGTGAAAATGACTCGTTAGTTTCTTGTAAATTTTCATTGCTCAACGTCAAAACATACGAAATGAAGAGTATTTTATTCTTTATTATAATTAAAATATACACTGTGTCATGGGTGAAACAAGCGAACAGTAATGAATAGTAACAAAATATTCGTATAATTTCTTCTTTTTTCTCACTTCTTATTTCGTTTGTTTGTTTTGTTTTCATTTCACACCTATAATCCATCACTTCGTTAATATCCTCGCGGATTTCGCGCATTCTCCTATGTGGTACGTATGTACATGTACAACGTGTGTGTATGTTACATCCAGATAATTAGATATTCTTCACTATGTTTCGCAATCTTCTGTTTGTTTGTTTTTGTTGCCCTGTCTGCTAATCACATCGCCAATCCGTGTATACATAGTATACATATGTGATATGACACAAGGACGGCCAGCTACGAGAAAGCAAACATTCGTTATGATTCACGATCCTTCGTCCGGATGACTAACGCGCTTTATTTCAATTTTCTCGCCCCTTTCTCTCGTTTCTTTTATTCTTATTTTTGTTTTTTTTTGCATTCGTAAGGTCAGAGCTTTGGTCCATCCGTACGAGATTATGCGTACGGGATTATCGGAAGTTTAGAGCTGCTTCAGCCTTGGAAAAAATATATAATTTCGATATATCTATATAGTATATATAATTTTCGTTTCTTTTTTCCCTTTCTATCCTTATTCTCGTGAATTCTGGCACTACAGTGTGGGTGTGTGTACGCTCGTTCGTTCGCGTGTCTAGATCTGTTCAATTGCGATTAGTGACTCTGTTTTTTTTCTTCATAATTAAATGTTCGCGTGTGAAAATGTTATGTATTCCGATAAGCTCGCTCCCTCGGGGTTTCGCTCTCGACAATCGGATTCGTTACGGAGATTTGTTGTTTTTTTCTCGGGTTGGGAAGATCATTGGTCCACCGTGGCGATGCTTTCATCCACGTTTCGCCAACACGATACAACGCTATAAAAGTCCTAAGCAGTCTTTTCAGCGATTAAAAAGTAGCGAGTGACATTAACGTCGACTCGGCTTGACCATTATCCCACGCTGGACACGCACTTTGTCCTCCCCTCGTTTACAGTTGGGCCACCCTCTTCGAACATTCTCGCATAATTCAATCTCGTCACCTTCCCGCCCTCAAATTGTCAAACTGTCTCAGAAGCACTTTTTCTTTCATCGCGATGCTCGATCCCTCGCTCTGCTCCGTATTATAGCCCCGCTTGTCGATGGGGCCCCCAAGAAATTTTGTTCATTCCTCCCTTCGCACTTTCCTCTCGCACGACACCCTGCTACGCTTATATTTTAATTATAAATATCTCTTCTTTCAAATATTCCTCTTTTTTTTCTTCATTTCTTTTCTCTCTTGCTCTCTTTAAATCCTTACTATATCTAAACCGTCATTGAACGCATTGGAGCATGCACGTGTGAATAATTCAACGTTGCGCCACGACTGTTATATCCAATACGAGGAAAACGGAAAAATAAAACGGAATAAAGGTGGAGGAGAATCGAAAATTAAACTCGTGCACACGTCGCATTATTGCCGTACGCGTCGGTCCGCGTACGCACATTTGCACTTTAATTGTGTATATGTGTATATATAAGTGTATTCGCGTATATATAAACATACGCGCAACTTGCAAAAACGCGCTACAGAAGAAAAAAAGGCGCGCGTCTTTTTCACAGTAAACTCGGCGCTATGATCGGATTATTTTTTTGCCCTTCTTTCCTTGCGTTTAATCAACCGTGCTATTCACCGTGACACGTGCTTGAGGAGAGATGGCGAAAAAAAAACTAATAGTAGAGATAATAAAAAATAGTATTAATGATAATAATACGCCGCTCGAGACGCGAAGAAAAAATTCCGGATAATCGTAAGAAAAAAGGACGAAATGTTTGACGAGGGAAAAAAAATTGCGAAGTCCAATTGATACGGAGGGAAGTAATCACGCGGCTCTCGTTCCAACCGTTCAAGTTACAAGTCATCGACAAGCCCGTGGGCTCGATGTTTCTTTTTCTGGAAGATAGGCATTCGACATTCGTCGACGAGAATCCTAATAATAATTGACGCTAATTCGTAGATCCGTTGTTACCTTGTGAAATCCGTTTCTGTTTTTTTTTTGCTGTCCATTGATCGCGACGCGAAAAAATGTCAAATTTTCCAGAGGAAAAGAAAATGGCTGATTGCAGATTCACCCACCCCGAGTGCTTTAGTTCAATTGACGTTACGCGTCCCCCGAAAGCATTCAAACGAAGCCTTCGCTTTCGATATATCGATAGACGCGTGCGCGGCGGAAGGGGTGGGGCTCGATTAAATTTTCGTAAAGAATTTCAAAGCACAATCGTCCAATGCGTCCTGCAACGTAGATCGCGGCTGGCTCTTGTATTTCGGCTCTCAGGCAATTATTAAATTATTACGCGTACAATCTAGCATTAGAAATTCTTAAATAGGAGGAAACATTGAAGAAAAAAACGAAAAAAAACAAGGCAAACTTGAAATGAGCGAGGCAGAATCGCAAAAGAATGTGACTTTATTCCACGATTCTCGAATTATAAGACGGAGAAATTAGAATCCCCGATAGGCCGAGAATTTGGAAGTTTTACAAACGAATCTGACGTCTATTTATTTCGCATCTTTTGTTTTTTTTTCTATCTCGAATGTTCGGTTCGATCCTCGTCGAAGCAATCATTCCTGCTTCTTCGATTTTCCCTCGCTCTAATGAATCGGGTCTCTCTCTCTCTCTCTTTCTCTCTCTCATTCGATCTCACGCTTGCTCTTATTCTCTCTCTCTCGCTCGTTTTTTTCCCTTTTTCTGTCGAGTAATCCGCGTTAGATTTGACGTGTACATTGAGGATTACGAAATCCGGCGAACAACAAAACAACTTTTCGTATTTTCCTCTTAGTAGGGTTGATGTCTCTGAAAGGGACGCGGTCCTTGTCCATTGCCACGGGGTTTGTTGGCTCCCATGTAAACGTGGGCGTAGGGCATGTAACAACCGTCGCCCAATTGGAGGCTCGGATCCTCGTGATATCTGAACGAGTTGTAATCGAAATTCGAGGTCGAGTCGTTGTAACCGCCGTGAAAGTCGTTCGGCTCAGGTATACAGCCGTAACCGCCGCCGTAGCCGTAGCCGTAACCGGCGCCCCAGAAGCCCGGACGGTTCGCCTCCGGATTAACTTTGACCTTCTTGACGTCGACCTCCCGGCCGTTTATCGTCTGCTTGGGGGTTTTCAGCAGCTTGTAGACTACGTCGCGCGAGTCGAACGTTATGAAGCAAAAGCCCTTGCGCTGGTTCTTTGACTTGTCGAACGGCGCCTGGAGCTCGACGATCGTCCCGTACTGGCCAAAGTACGTCTTTATGTCGTCGTCCGTGATTTCGGGCGTCAAGCCGCCCACGAAGATCTTGCCGTACTGTGCCTTTTTACTGACGCGCTTCGGATCCACCTGAGTAACAAGTCCACACAACGTACATGAAAATTTGATACGCGTGAGGAAAATTATGTAATATTCATTTACAATGCGCTTCGCCGCAAGTATTCCATTAAGAAATTCAATCCAACGGAAGAGTTGCGTTTCCGCCGTAACAAATGACGCCCATCGGTTGCGCAAAATATGTAAAGCTCACGAAATTCCCTATGCCGATATTAACGAAGCTTTTCGCCGTGTTCCCCCTTTTCACGAAACACGTGCATTTCAGCGCAGATAAATACGAAACTTCGGCAGACCGAGAACCGTAACGTAAAAAACTGAAGGAAAAAATCAAAAAACAGCCCATGCGTATATGCATTTTTCGTCAATTCTTTCGCGCCTCGTATTCTTTGTTGATGTCGCGGACACGAGAGTATAAATGTTCCCGAATGGCATATAGTACGAGGCACGAAGACAAAAAAAGGCTACGACTTTCGCGCGACATCTGGCAGTACGAAGGTACAGGCCGTGTCGCGCGTATACACGCGTTCGCTTGCGCCAGTGGTAGCCAGCCAAGAGCCCCCGCAGTGTGCGAATACGCCGAGTTGCCCGCGCGCGGCTCCGTGTGCGTCTCGCGATAATTCGGCAATTCTCCCAAAGCTGAAGCATCGTTGCCGCGCACGTTCTCTTACGCACACAGATCCACGCGCGTGCGCGAGACAGATTCGTGAAAAGAGAATGTAGAGAAAGATGGAGAGGGGCAAAGGGGAGGAAAGAGGCAGCCTATGTTCACGGGTGAATGTGCTAGTGCCGCGTGAGTGTGAGAGTGAGAGAGTGAGAGAGTGAGTGAGTGAGTGAGTGAGTGAGTGAGTGAGTGAGAGAGAGAGAGAGAGAGAAAGAGAGAGCAGAAGCGGGGCAGAGACGGCGGGTGACCGTAAAAGCTCGTCCACACATCGGTCGCGCGTGCGCGTATTGGTAATTGAGAAAATAAATCGCAAATACACGCACACCCGAAAAGTTATCGAAGAAAAACGGGGGGGGGGGGGGGTGGTTTCTGATAGAAAAAAGCGACTGACCTTGCGTTTGTTGATGTAATGTTCGCCGGAAGCCAGTAGTTTATCGATGGTTTTCGGATTGGTAAATACCATAAATGCGAAACCCCTCGAGAGGCCGGTATACTGATCCATCTTGACCGATATGCTCTCGATCTCGCCAAACTTTCCAAAGTGGTCACGCAACTCTTTGTCGGTTGTGTTGCGGGACAAGCCGCCGACGAATAATTTACGCTCGTCGTCCTTACCCGGTATACCGGCGGTCGGTTGTCCGCGTTGTCCCGAATCATCGTGGCCGTCCTGTTGCTGCTGTTGCGCTTGTTGTGCGTTCATCTCTTCGTTCTCGCCCTCTTGTTTCTGATAGCACTCGACTGCCGCCATCGTGTTTCTTTACCTCGATGCTCGTCCTACTCGGCTTATGGAGCTACTAGCGCTATCTCCCTCCCGCTCTTTCACTCGCGCTCGCACACTCTGTCTCGCTCTCTCTCTCTCCCTCTCGCTCCGCGAAAAAGCCACGCCACCGATGGCTCCGCAGCAATTTTGGTTACGAGACAACGATCACTTTTTTCCGCCAAATTCCCGATGTATACGGTCAGGCTGGTTTTGTTCCGGTGATGCTTCCTTTTTTTCTTTAGTTTCAGAGCAAAATTACGTATGTATAAATTGCGGTCACTGTGTGTCTTCACGCGATTACTTTTCACACGCCGAACCTGCGAAATATAGCTGCCTCTCTTTTTTTGTTCCTATCCGTTTCTCTCGCCCTCTATCGTTGTCGCGGAGCTTTACGAACTATATAGCCGGTGAAATGGTCGTGTTGGTCGGCCACGATGATGGAGTACGAAGAAAAAGGACGCGACAAGTATCAAACGCAGTGAGATTGCCGTTGCGTGTAACAAGCGGGTTATAGTAACCGGTAACCGGCCGGATTCTTTTTCAACCCTCTCGGTATTGTGCTAGAGCGAGATTACTTTCGTCACGATAGACCGAAGCGGGAATGCGCGAGTAGAAAGAGATGTACAAAGATCCGGCGCGGAAATGGCGGCGAGTGCGGTACAAGGGGGGGCGGACAGCGAATGGCGCGGGGAGAAAGTCTTGCCGTGAAAACCGCGCTCGCCGTTGAAAGCGCGCGTGCGAGAGAGAGAGAAAGCAAGCGATGAGAATGGACGTCGAAGCGGCAACCAGCTCTGTTAACGTTTGATCGCCAGATGGCGCGTCAAACATCGTCTCCGACGACGGAGTCTTCGGACCTCACTAAAGTTAGCCCCCCCGCGTTGACTAATCGAACTTTTTTTTTTACGAATCGTTTGGTGGTCGTTTGGTAGCGTTTGGTAGTCCCTTTAAATCGTTTGGTAGTTCTCCGTTTTTCGAAAAATCGATAATCAAAAATTGGGCAGTAAGTTAGCCCCCCCACTTTGACTAATCGAACTTTTTTTTTTACGAATCATTTGGTAGTCGTTTGGTAGCGTTTGGTAGTCCATTCAAATCGTTTGGTGGTTTCCCGTTCTTTCGGAAAATCAAAAAGAAAATTCCGATCCATGAGATAGGACGATAGGTGGCGGAAAAAGACTCGATAACCAACGCCATCTATGGCAAAAACGTCGTATATTATCGCGACCAATCACAGTCTTCCGTTTCGGATATGCGAAATTTCTTTCGGTTCGGTCGGAGTTTATTAAAAAATTTAATTCGAAAATGTTGATGCGTTTGCATTTCGTTTCATTTCTTTCCCAGCGACTTCTCCGTACTATCGTTCTTGGATTTAGTTGACTTTGGAGTCTAACTATGAAAATGACACATCGTTCTGCCCCTGCGGCTTCTGGCAACCAATCACAGCTCTATATTCCTGATACGCACGTATTTTGTGTTATCGTATTTGATTGATCGACTACCAAGCGTCACGAATAGAATACCAAACGCTATCGGATGTTTTTCTATCGATCGAGCCCCATTAGAACGTAAACTGACAAGAAATAACGAGTGAATCTACGCTCATCAATAATTCTGCCAGTGCGGCTTCTGGCGTCCGATATCAGCTCTCCATTCCGGATTTGCGCGTATTTTGTTTTGATGTTTCTTTATCGATCCAGACAAATTAGAATTAAATTGGATTTAAAAAAACGAGTTAATTTGCGTTAATGAATCGCTCTGCCTCTGCCGCCTCTGGCAACCAATCAGAACCGTCCACTGAGGACGCTCATGTATTTTGTGTTGACGTTATTTCGCGATTGATTACTAAGGGTCCTGAATCGAATATCAAACGCTGTTATTTATTTTTCAATCGATTAAGTCTCATTGCAATGAAATAAGACACAAAATGATAGCTGAATTTTCAGCCATCGATTTGTGGTCAGTCAGTCATTAGTAATATTCTTGTTTCCGCTGCGGCTTCTGGCGACCAACCACGGCTCACCATGGTCAATTGAACGGTGAGCTGTAATTGGTCGCCACAAAGAACCTATTTACGCAGGGTCCCTGATTATTTTTGGCTAATCCAGTTCTTAATAAGACTTGATTGATAGAAAAGCATATGATAGCATTTGGTATTGAATCCGGAACTGTTGGTAGTCGATTACTAAATTATGACAACGCATAATACTTGTGGGTCCTGAATGGAGGGTCTTGATTTGTTGCCAAAAACCGAATTTTCTGGCCAATTTTGTTGTACGGAAAACAAATAATTTTGTTTAGCGGAAAACTCTGTCTCTGAACTATTTCGATACGCTACTAAACAGCGGGCCGAAAACGCAGGACGGCCATTTTAATGAATGAGATATCGCCGATCGAAGGAAGTGGAGCGCAAGGCGTGTGCTAGCTCGCACCAGGAGGCCACGTTCTTACTCCCGTTTAACGGGAGGGTAGGGGTCTCAGCGCGAAAAAAAACTTTTGCGAATTTTTATTTATTTATAAGTATGTATAGTCTACATTTATTGAAACCTTCTATACAAAGTGTCATTTCAAGAACATTCCGTGAAATTTGTACGCGAAAATATCCACAAACAAGCCGGCGACAAAGCTTTTCCAAGAACGCCTTTGGAAAAACACGATTTGCGGTGTTCACTGTATCTCAGCTAGAAATGATCTAAAATCAAGTACCATTAGAATTTAGTCAAAGTATCATCAAATCGTCCCTCCAACGGTCTTTGATAATTTTTCATCAAATCCGATCCATCCGATTATTTCCGTCCGACAGTCGGATCCGACTATCTGAAGGCGCTCGTGCCATACATTTGTTTGGGCATACAATATACATCCGATCCGATAGTCGGATCGGATTGTCGGACGGAAAAAATCGGACGTGTATTCCCAGCCTTACAACCATATTCAAAGATGTACCTTGAGAATGAAGGATTCCTTGTTCTTTGTTCAGAACAAAGAATAAGGAATCCTTATTGCTCAAGGATCATCTTTGAATACGGGTGTTAACGTGTGACGACCGTACCTTAATTGATCGCCGCGAATCAATAAAAGTGATCGCTCGCGGACGGCCCACGCGCTCGCCCGCGTCGTATGGCCACGTCCTCTCGCCGCATCGAAGGACTATCGAGGTCCGTGGACATCTTGCGCTGTGGATAACACACGTTGGCGGTAAACAGAAGTAAATCGTAATCGCGCGCAGCGCACCAATTGAGAGGACATTTAACGGATTACGACCGTACCTCGATTGACCGCCGTGAGTCAAAAAAAGTGATCGCTCACGAACGGCCCACGCGCTCGCCCGCGTCGGATGGCCATGTGCTCTCGACGCATCGAAGGACTATCGAGTTCCGCGGACATCGTGCGCCGTAGACAGCACGCGCCATCGAGCCCAGTAGATCGTGACGGTGCGATGGGCACCGGAAACGAGGACATACAAGATAGTATGACGGTCCTTCTGTAAAATCGTCGCGCCAGGACCCTCGTGGTTTCCTTCACCACGCGCGAAGCGAAATCCTCTAAGGCATGCAGTCGCCGGGGACCGTGACAACGATTCGTCTGCGTGGTCGAAAACGATTCTTCTCCTTCACAACGAGCATCGAGGACTCAGCAGAGTCGTGTGCCAGATACCGGACATGAGGATATGACCTTCCTTAGCGACATCCGCCTGTCACCGCTGGACGACAACGAATGCGAACGACGCACAGTAGGAGAAAAGCCCAAAAACCTGGCCAAAACCTCAAATGACCTTTGACGGGAATGAAAATTGGCTTACAGGGGTTTTCAAGGTCGCTGATTACGAATCTGAAAGCCAAATTATCGTAAACAAAATGGCCGATCCAATATGGCTGACATGAATGTTAAAAAATTGCCAGATGTCGACAAAAATTGGTATTTACGGGTTTTCAAGGTCGCTGATTACGAATCCGCAAGCCAAATTATCGTAAAAAAAATGGCCGATCCAATATGGCCGACATGAACGTTAAAAAGTTACCAGATGTTGACAAAAATTGGTATATACGGGTTTTCAAGGTCGCTGATTACCAATCCGATATCTATTGTTTATAACTTGCAACAAAGAGCTTACAGCAAATTGTTATAAACAAAATGGCCGAGTATCCTGCTAAATAGATAAATTAATATATTTAAAAAAATCATCATAATAAAATAAACGTGAACAGTGTATTCTACGCAATTATTATTTTTATTTCCAAGATACATACGGAACGTTTCAAAAATAGAAAATTTTATTCTTAATCAAAATCGTAATCGGAGTCGGAGTCGGAGTCAGAATCATTATTCGAGTTTGTATCTATTACAACTCCCGGCACGGCTTCAATCTCGGCGCAAAATTCGTCTGCTGCAGCAGTCACTTTAGGAGCGATCAACATCGCTACAGCTTCCGGCGACAAACTCTTCAGCTTCTTCTGTGGTAGTCTTCTGACACTTGAAATGTACGGATCAGAAGTAACTAAGAGCCGATGAAAAACATCTTCCATAGTTTTAACCCTGGAACTTTTTCGCGCAAAATCTTCTCGATATCGTTTGATGTCTTTGTTTCGAGCTTCCTGAGCATCTTCGGATAATTGGCCGATTGGTAATAGAGCATGAGTTATTATCACTGGACCATGAATTAATAGTTTGTGCACCGAAGTAGGCATGGAGTACCAAGGGTATAATGCAACGGTCTTTCTTGCCGTTTCAATAGCATACTGTTCAAATCTTTCACAGTTTATCTTGTGGCCACACGATATAACTTGTAGGATTACGTACAAGCGTTTAATAACTTCTTCGTTGACCCCCGTTATCGCAGCGGAAACCGTCGAATTTTCAAAGAATCACCGAGCTGTGTTGCCATCATTGCTGCTGCCGTATCCAGGCTTTGGGCGATCGATATTTAGACCCAATTGCTTCTTGAATCCTTCTTGAATGGCCCTCTTGCGTTCCTGGGTAATTTTTTTTTCTTCGGCACTTCGAGCTTACCATTTTTTAATGCCGAGTTTGTAAGACACGTGTAAGCAATACTCGAAGCACCGTGTCCACGCATGCAGCGTCGACAATCCGAACTTCAAATTTGTTTCATTGATTTCCCTTTGCAATACAGTGTCGATGGCATTAAAATCTTTGCTGGTTGCTCCACACAAATAGCACCGTTGAGCAGATTTCGTCAATGATACAGCGTTGCAAACTTTACCATCTATCATGGTGAACAACAACTTGTACATTACGGAGATTTCTTTTCCATCTATTACACTTTCGAATGGACGAAGTGACTTTATTTGTTCTTCAACAATTTGGACTTCATTAAGTGTTGACTCTGTGTCTTCGCGTAGAAACAGTAGTCTAAGCGGTCTACAAAATCGTGGAGACGAGGGTCTGGGGTTCTTCCAAACAACTATTTCTTCCTTCGATTGTTGATCATAACACACGAGTTGTAATGGCACGACTGAAGTAGAGAATACATGCGCATCAGATTTGCTGTCATCACTGAACGTCTGCTTATATTCACTTTGCCCAGAACTTCCATCGCAACCCCACTTGCAAATCAAGTCCATTTTACGAACATTATCTGGAGTCAATCTTTGAATGAGTACATTTTGGACGAGTAAAATACGTTCAACTGTATGATCTAATAGTGCCTGTAGTTGGACTTCTGCACTACTCTCTGTAATCCTGATTGCATCACGTGGTGGATAACAACGCTTTTTTGCTTTCATCACTTTTTCGTAAGACGGATATAGCTTACAGTTATTTTCCTTCCCTAATCTTCTCATTCCCTGGTAAGTACTCTTGGAGAATTTATATTCAATCATAGCGGAAAGTGCAGCCTCTTCGGATAAAGTAATTTCATCCGTTGCTGAGTAAGCTTTACGATACTTGGAAGCTCTTAAAGGACTCGTCATTGTTACGTCCTTAATAACTTTTGCGGCGTCGGATTGTCCTGAAGAGCGAAGGCTCATCTGAGTAGCGTATGCTAACTCGACCGAGTTGAACGATGTACGAATATCTTGGGTCTTCCTTCGTTTAGATCTTTCACTGGACATTGTAAACTCAAGGGACGGGCGGCCGCCCGTATTACCCGGGCTTGTTACTACAGTGTCTGTAGGTGCGGCAAAACATACCTGCTTGCTAAGCCATTCACCGTTATTCTTGAAAAATACACAGGATTTTCTGTGAGCTTGTTGCCACCTCGTTCTCATTTGATTGAAGAGTATCGAAAAAGTCTGTTTCGAGTCCTCAGGCACTACAACTGTACGTCCGGTGTCCTTGGAAATTTTTTCTACCATAAATTCGATCAAGGAAGCGAATTTATCGGATAAATGCTCGCTGATTATCAGAAATACTTCTTTCCTTGTCAGCACCAATTCTTTGTAACCGGATCCTGTAATAAAGACATAAAATTGTAGAAAATTGGTGTTGAAGGAAAAGATAAAATTTTCAATTAATACAAAAACTTGAACAATGTACATTATTTTACCAAATAAATAACCGCAATAATTGAAATAATTTTAAGAAAATTAGACAGAAAATATTGACATGGATTTGGTTAAAAGAAAGCTTTGCTTACTATATAATATATATATATTCAAATATTTTATTTGAATGTTATAACATATCATTCATATTTAAGAAATGTTTATGTGGTTGATTTTAATATGTATATATATATATATGCATACGTATATATCATAATTAAATCACAGAAAATTTATATATATATATATACACATACATATATATTAAACTAATTTATTTCAAGCGTATAACAGCCGTCTTGTCCGTTATGATGCTACTTCACCCATTCTCAGGTAGAGGCGCAGAGGCTGCTCAATAGTGCCGCGTGCACGCTCGGCTACCGCACGATGCGAAAAAAATCATAACGGACAAGACGCACGTTTTCCGCAGGTAACTCTTGTAAATTTCGAAAGCTTATACATTAAACTAAAGGCCGAGACTAGGAGCTTTGCAAAATGTGACAAAATATATAACTTTTCGGACCGTTGAAAATATAAGTTTTCAAAATTATTCAATTTTATTTATGCCGAAGGCTATGCTACATTTCAATCATTTATACATAAACTTTAGATTCAACCGATGTAAAAACATGTTCTACATACCTCCAGAAGTCGTATCCATGTTGCAGAATTGAAATTAAAGCCGTCACTTTAAAGTTATGGGTTTTTGAAGTCAGCGTTATTTTCGTCTGTTCAGCGCGTGACACGTACACTCTTCACGAACACTAACTGCCAACTGACGCTGCGGCGCAGGTATACACTTAAAGGGCTTTCCCTTCCACAATAGAATGCAGTTACTAGTCCTCTACCTGAATGACTACTCAACTGACCCTATTTCGAAAACTTATTTTTTGGGGTTTTGGCCAGGTTTTTGGGCTTTTCTCCTACTGTGGAACGCCGAAGAGGAATCCGAATCGGAGGAGGACGAAGATTAAAGAACTTTTTTGTTCGTTTGTTCAAAGTACGTTTCGAAATAGATCACAACCCGATGCTTCAACATATATATATATATATACATATACAACGTACATGAATTTCACGTATCAATGGTTGCCTTGTGGATCCATTCGAATGATATTTCCAGAAAACGAAAGAAAAAAAACCGGTACGTCAGTACTCTATCCAAATTGATTGGAACCTCGCGGAGGAAACGGAAAAAAACATCTGACTCGTAGGTCACGGCGACGGATAAATTTCAATAGTAACGGCAAAAAAATGTAAATCACAAAACGAAAGAAATCTAATCAACTTGCGTGACAACCACTTGCTACGATAAAGAGACGCGACACACAGTAGGAGAAAAGCCCAAAAACCTGGCCAAAACCCCAAAAAATAAATTTTCGAAATAGGGTCAGTTGAGTAGTCATTCAGGTAGAGGACTAGTAACTGCATTCTATTGTGGAAGGGAAAGCCCTTTAAGTGTATACCTGCGCCGCAGCGTCAGTTGGCAGTTAGTGTTCGTGAAGAGTGTACGTGTCACGCGCTGAACAGACGAAAATAACGCTGACTTCAAAAACCCATAACTTTAAAGTGACGGCTTTAATTTCAATTCTGCAACATGGATACGACTTCTGGAGGTATGTAGAACATGTTTTTACATCGGTTGAATCTAAAGTTTATGTATAAATGATTGAAATGTAGTATAGCCTTCGGCATAAATAAAATTGAATAATTTTGAAAACTTATATTTTCAACGGTCCGAAAAGTTATATATTTTGTCACATTTTGCAAAGCTCCTAGTCTCGGCCTTTAGTTTAATGTATAAGCTTTCGAAATTTACAAGAGTTACCTGCGGAAAACGTGCGTCTTGTCCGTTATGATTTTTTTCGCATCGTGCGGTAGCCGAGCGTGCACGCGGCACTATTGAGCAGCCTCTGCGCCTCTACCTGAGAATGGGTGAAGTAGCATCATAACGGACAAGACGGCTGTTATACGCTTGAAATAAATTAGTTTAATATATATGTATGTGTATATATATATATATAAATTTTCTGTGATTTAATTATGATATATACGTATGCATATATATATATATACATATTAAAATCAACCACATAAAAATTTCTTAAATATGAATGATATGTTATAACATTCAAATAAAATATTTGAATATATATATATTATATAGTAAGCAAAGCTTTCTTTTAACCAAATCCATGTCAATATTTTCTGTCTAATTTTCTTAAAATTATTTCAATTATTGCGGTTATTTATTTGGTAAAATAATGTACACTGTTCAAGTTTTTGTATTAATTGAAAATTTTATCTTTTCCTTCAACACCAATTTTCTACAATTTTATGTCTTTATTACAGGATCCGGTTACAAAGAATTGGTGCTGACAAGGAAAGAAGTATTTCTGATAATCAGCGAGCATTTATCCGATAAATTCGCTTCCTTGATCGAATTTATGGTAGAAAAAATTTCCAAGGACACCGGACGTACAGTTGTAGTGCCTGAGGACTCGAAACAGACTTTTTCGATACTCTTCAATCAAATGAGAACGAGGTGGCAACAAGCTCACAGAAAATCCTGTGTATTTTTCAAGAATAACGGTGAATGGCTTAGCAAGCAGGTATGTTTTGCCGCACCTACAGACACTGTAGTAACAAGCCCGGGTAATACGGGCGGCCGCCCGTCCCTTGAGTTTACAATGTCCAGTGAAAGATCTAAACGAAGGAAGACCCAAGATATTCGTACATCGTTCAACTCGGTCGAGTTAGCATACGCTACTCAGATGAGCCTTCGCTCTTCAGGACAATCCGACGCCGCAAAAGTTATTAAGGACGTAACAATGACGAGTCCTTTAAGAGCTTCCAAGTATCGTAAAGCTTACTCAGCAACGGATGAAATTACTTTATCCGAAGAGGCTGCACTTTCCGCTATGATTGAATATAAATTCTCCAAGAGTACTTACCAGGGAATGAGAAGATTAGGGAAGGAAAATAACTGTAAGCTATATCCGTCTTACGAAAAAGTGATGAAAGCAAAAAAGCGTTGTTATCCACCACGTGATGCAATCAGGATTACAGAGAGTAGTGCAGAAGTCCAACTACAGGCACTATTAGATCATACAGTTGAACGTATTTTACTCGTCCAAAATGTACTCATTCAAAGATTGACTCCAGATAATGTTCGTAAAATGGACTTGATTTGCAAGTGGGGTTGCGATGGAAGTTCTGGGCAAAGTGAATATAAGCAGACGTTCAGTGATGACAGCAAATCTGATGCGCATGTATTCTCTACTTCAGTCGTGCCATTACAACTCGTGTGTTATGATCAACAATCGAAGGAAGAAATAGTTGTTTGGAAGAACCCCAGACCCTCGTCTCCACGATTTTGTAGACCGCTTAGACTACTGTTTCTACGCGAAGACACAGAGTCAACACTTAATGAAGTCCAAATTGTTGAAGAACAAATAAAGTCACTTCGTCCATTCGAAAGTGTAATAGATGGAAAAGAAATCTCCGTAATGTACAAGTTGTTGTTCACCATGATAGATGGTAAAGTTTGCAACGCTGTATCATTGACGAAATCTGCTCAACGGTGCTATTTGTGTGGAGCAACCAGCAAAGATTTTAATGCCATCGACACTGTATTGCAAAGGGAAATCAATGAAACAAATTTGAAGTTCGGATTGTCGACGCTGCATGCGTGGACACGGTGCTTCGAGTATTGCTTACACGTGTCTTACAAACTCGGCATTAAAAAATGGTAAGCTCGAAGTGCCGAAGAAAAAAAAATTACCCAGGAACGCAAGAGGGCCATTCAAGAAGGATTCAAGAAGCAATTGGGTCTAAATATCGATCGCCCAAAGCCTGGATACGGCAGCAGCAATGATGGCAACACAGCTCGGTGATTCTTTGAAAATTCGACGGTTTCCGCTGCGATAACGGGGGTCAACGAAGAAGTTATTAAACGCTTGTACGTAATCCTACAAGTTATATCGTGTGGCCACAAGATAAACTGTGAAAGATTTGAACAGTATGCTATTGAAACGGCAAGAAAGACCGTTGCATTATACCCTTGGTACTCCATGCCTACTTCGGTGCACAAACTATTAATTCATGGTCCAGTGATAATAACTCATGCTCTATTACCAATCGGCCAATTATCCGAAGATGCTCAGGAAGCTCGAAACAAAGACATCAAACGATATCGAGAAGATTTTGCGCGAAAAAGTTCCAGGGTTAAAACTATGGAAGATGTTTTTCATCGGCTCTTAGTTACTTCTGATCCGTACATTTCAAGTGTCAGAAGACTACCACAGAAGAAGCTGAAGAGTTTGTCGCCGGAAGCTGTAGCGATGTTGATCGCTCCTAAAGTGACTGCTGCAGCAGACGAATTTTGCGCCGAGATTGAAGCCGTGCCGGGAGTTGTAATAGATACAAACTCGGATAATGATTCTGACTCCGACTCCGACTCCGATTACGATTTTGATTAAGAATAAAATTTTCTATTTTTGAAACGTTCCGTATGTATCTTGGAAATAAAAATAATAATTGCGTAGAATACACTGTTCACGTTTATTTTATTATGATGATTTTTTTTAAATATATTAATTTATCTATTTAGCAGGATACTCGGCCATTTTGTTTATAACAATTTGCTGTAAGCTCTTTGTTGCAAGTTATAAACAATAGATATCGGATTGGTAATCAGCGACCTTGAAAACCCGTATATACCAATTTTTGTCAACATCTGGTAACTTTTTAACGTTCATGTCGGCCATATTGGATCGGCCATTTTTTTTACGATAATTTGGCTTGCGGATTCGTAATCAGCGACCTTGAAAACCCGTAAATACCAATTTTTGTCGACATCTGGCAATTTTTTAACATTCATGTCAGCCATATTGGATCGGCCATTTTGTTTACGATAATTTGGCTTTCAGATTCGTAATCAGCGACCTTGAAAACCCCTGTAAGCCAATTTTCATTCCCGTCAAAGGTCATTTGAGGTTTTGGCCAGGTTTTTGGGCTTTTCTCCTACTGTGCGACAGCAAGACATCAGCTGACTGTAGTCCTAACCTCATCTCACTCATTCGAATTACGACACATATTTCATTTGTACCCGACATATTTCACCTATACAAATTTTCCACGCTTTTTACCAGTCGTGGCCCGAATATAATGCTTTATATTTCCCGCACCTGACATTGTTTTGACAGATTCACGTTGAAAAGCATGGAGGTTAAACTCGTCTGGTTGAGTTAAAAGAGACGGAGATAGAACCAATGTAGCCAAATATCAAAAATGGAAATACTGCGCGAATCGTTGGGATAACTATTTTTCCATTTTGCTAATTAAATGTGAACATTCATTCAACAGCTTACACATGAACATGAAAGCATAGATACAGTTCACAAAGTCGTCAAAACGATCGTCAAAAAAAGTTGTCATTGTTAACTGGGTACCCTGGAATCGTTTCCGATATTTTTTTCTTAATTTTTTCGACCATTCATTTTTTATCCCAAAAGGACGAGATATTTTTCGCTTGCTTTTATCATAAGTAAAATGAAAATTTTACTGAATGTATGAATAAAAATTTTCATGAAATAAAAAATTTTATTTCATGAATAAAATGAAATTGCATGAAATAAAAAATTCATGAAATAATTTCATGAAATTCATTTCATGAAATAAAAAATTTTATTTCATGAATAAAATGAAAGCAATGAAATATGTATAATATATATCCGAACCAAAAATAAAACGGTATAAAATGGCAAACAAAAAATACTTCGTTATTTTGGAGTAAAAAGGCGAGGAAGAAAAGTCGGAAACAATTCCAGTGTTATTCAAACATGTTAATTTTCGCGGTGAATATCGAAATCTGCTTCTTTTCGCGGTGATATCAAACGTGCTTGTTTTCGTAAGAATTCTGAAACATGCTACTTTTCATAAGCAGCATCGCATTGGAATTCATTGTCTTTTTCGTTTGCAGACTAGAAATCGGCGATGAGCAAAATCCACGGGTCTTTGATCGTTATTGCCGGGAGACTGCTGGGCGTACACCCCAAGGTCAAACAGCAGAAAACAAAAATTCACTTTTCGAAAATACGTGCTGAAGGACAGCAGCAAGGTTTTCGAGGACGCAAGCAAATTCAACGGGACGACATCGCGGACAAGCATTGGGAGAATCACCAGCGGACCGACGCGTTCTGGACCGAGTAATTCAGATTCGCCACTCACGGATAGTGACAGATTGAGTCAGCCAATAGCAAATTCTATCACGAGATCCTTCGATTCAGGATATAAAACACGATTTCTCCAAACGGGGCTAAAATGTGGAGTGCAATGTTCTTTGGGAGTTGGGTTCTCTTTTTAAATCAAACCCATTGAAGTTTCTACTCATCCTATTGGCTATAAATTACGTATTTCAGCCTTTGATACAAATTATCCCTAGAGGGTCATTTGTTACCCTTGTTACTCTTGCTGTACGGCTAATCCGACACTGCTAACAAGTCGCGTTATTACCTTGCTTTTATTGTCGCATTTTCTTGCAGGCAACAAGACGTTTCTCTCGTCCAACCCGATAAGCACCGGGACGACTACTCAATTGCCCCACACCCAATCCACTAAGTAATTATAGTTGAAGCAAAGACAATAACAAACGAAAAAGAAGCCTCTAGAATATATCGAAAAAGCAAAGTGTGACAAAAGCGTTGACGAGCAAACGCGAATAACCGAGCCACGTTCATAATTTATTGTTTTTCGTTTTTTTTATTCCATACCTTCGTAATGTTTTAAGATTAACGATTTTAAGATTACGCCAGTACGGCTGTACCATAAAAGTGAGGTATTGCGTGAGTCTAACCGGGACGTAGTGAGAACGCTAACATACGTGGCAACGCGCGTTAATTTGCATATCCGAACGAAGTATCGGATTGCCCGTGTACAGAGAAGAAAAAAAAAATAAAAAATTAATTAACACATGCTCGAGCAACTTTGATTGGTATTTTTTTTACTCCCTAGAATTATCAGTATTGGCTCTACGACGAGTATCGTACAAATCACGAATTTCATTCTGTTTAAAACGCTTCATAAAAAAATCTGAATAAAAATGTCCAATCTAAGCAACGTATGTGTTCCGTCCTTCTTTCTACCCTATCTGCGCCGAAATATTCGTTCAGTTTCGTTTGGAACATCCTGATGTCCATACAGTTTTGAGAGACGATTCGGTCCATAGCTTGCAAAGAGGAAACATTGATACGCATTGAAAGCGCTGAACTCGAATCTAGCTTTAAAAAACTTATAACCAAACCAAAAGATTGTCACGGCTTTTGCATCGATAAACCTCTCTGAGGCATTACACTATCGAGGCTTTCCATCTCGTGTGCGCTCTTCCATCCAGGCGGCCCACCGGTGGGTCATCTCTCTTCTGCGACTTCCTGTTGAGGTCCTTTGATTTGATTCGTCATTAGTAATAAGTTTGCGCACACTTCAATCAAATAATTACTCTAAATGCTTAGACAAATGCCGCTTAGACATATTGGGGGCGGTTCCCAGTGATGTACCCAATTTTAAATCTCGATTTAAAAAAAACGGAAAACTACCAAATGATGATTTCAATGGGCTTACAAACGCTACCAAAAAACCACCAAACGGTTCGAAAAAAAATGGCCGATTAGTCGAAGTTGGGGGTGGGGGTGTTATATGGTTCGATACTAATCGGTCTTCTGCCCCCCCCCCCACACGTCGACTAATCGGCCTTTGTTTTGCGAATCGTTTGGTAGTCGCTCGCTACCGTGTATCGGCCCATTGAAGTCATTTGGTAGTTAGCCGTTTTTTTTTCAATTGATATTTAAAAATCGATCCACATTTCGCACCCTCCCCCCTCACTTTGACTAATCAAACTATTATCCGCGAATCGTTGAGTAGTCGTTTGGAAGCGTATCGAAATCGTTCAGTGGTTTTCCCCTTAAAAAAATGGTTTGTTTTCCGTGAAATGCGGTTTTTGGCAACCAATCACGACCCTCCGTTCAGGACCCACAAGTATTATGCGTTGGCATAATTTAGTAATCGACTTCCAAACGCTATCATATCCTTTTCTATCGATCAAGTCGCATAAGAACTGGATTAGCCAAAAATTATTAGGGAGTGTGCGTATTTAGGTTCCTTGTCCGCCGTGACTTGTGTCGACCAATCGCAGCTCACCGTTCAGTTGTTCATGGTGAGCCGCGATTGGTCGCCAGAAGCCACAGCGGAAAAAGGAATTTCTAACAAAAATTCACCCATTATATTGTGGCTAATTCATTGGGATGAGACTTAATCGATCGAAAAATAAATCAGCGTTTGGTATTGTATTCCGGACGTTTGGTAGTCGATCAATCAGTATCGCCAACGCAAAATACAACGAATCGGGTATGGAGAGCTGGGATTGGTCGCCAGAAGCCACACTGGCAGAATTATTTATTAGCGTAGATTTAATCGTTATTTCTTGTCCGATTACGTTCAAATGGGTCGCGATCGATAGGAAAACATCCGGTAGCGTTTGG
Source organism: Ophion costatus (assembly GCA_951751655.1). NCBI lineage: Eukaryota > Metazoa > Arthropoda > Insecta > Hymenoptera > Ichneumonidae > Ophion > Ophion costatus. The sequence goes on along the minus strand of OX632358.1, from coordinate 15,501,672 downwards.
TATTCTATTCGGGACGTTTGGTAGTCGATCATTCAAATACGATAACACAAAATATGGACGTATCAGGAATAGAGAGCTGTGGTTGGTCGCCAAAAGCCGCAGGGGCAGAACGATGTGTCATTTTCATAGTTAGACTCCAAAGTCAACTAAATCCAAGAACGATAGTACGGAGAAGTCGCAGGAAAATAAATTAAACGAAATGCAAACGAATCAACATTTTCGAATTAAATTTTTTAATAAACTCCGACAGAAACGAAAGAAATTACGCATATCTGAAACGGAAGGCTGTGATTGGTCGCGATAATATACGACGTTTTTGCCATAGATGGCGTTGGTTATCGAGTCTTTTTCCGCCACCTATCGTCCTATCTCATGGATCGGAATTTTCTTTTTGATTTTCCGAAAGAACGGGAAACTACCAAACGATTTGAATGGACTACCAAACGCTACCAAACGACTACCAAACGATTCGTAAAAAAAAAAAGTTCGATTAGTCAAAGTGGGGGGGCTAACTTACTGCCCAATTTTTGATTATCGATTTTTCGAAAAACGGAGAACTACCAAACGATTTAAAGGGACTACCAAACGCTACCAAACGACCACCAAACGATTTGTAAAAAAAAAAGTTCGATTAGTCAAAGTGGGGGGGCTAACTTTGGTGAGGTGTCTTACATACAGGTCTTGAAACCATATATGTAATACTCCTATATGCTTGAAACGGAGACCGTGGGGATGGCTCATTTCACGGGCGGTAAATTATCTCATCTTGTGACCACCAGGGTAGCGCTGTGATCTAGGGTTGGAAAATCAGCACATGCGCGATGCAACTCAACAGTGTCAAACGGGGCGAAAATCGTGGCTTGTGTGTCATACGTTTAAAGGATTTGAAAATAACAAAAACCGAGGTAATTCCTTGTACCAAGCATGCCCTCATTGTAAATGCTATGCCTATTGCGGTCCGTGACAAGGTAAGTAGTAATAATTATAGTAAATTATTTTTATATAATGCTTTAGCACAATCGGCATAGCATCAGTGAGGTTATCTGAAAAGACTGATGGGTATAATTTATTTAAAAAGAAAATATTTTCTCTATCATTATGGATTATTAATTGTTTCATTTTTTGTTATTTACTTTTTATTTGTATTTAATTATCATAACTACTTTCAATCATATTTATTTCATGACGCAGGCATACTTCGCAGTCCTTTCGCAGCCAGTTTTGTATTCGACATTTTATCTGGCCCGAATGAAAATGATAAATAAGTGCCATAAACGTAAAAATGAATAAACTTACTTCAGCAATTATCTGGCCGTTCGAGTCACATTTAATCCATTTTCGAAGAATGTACTTGTCTTCAAAATGTTTCTCACAAACATCCTGCGTTTGTTTTAGATCAATAATGTCAGGAATAACGGCTTTCCATTTATTATATAGTTCAATATTTGACGGCACTTTAAATACTGAACATTTTAGCGGCACTTTTTTTTACCGGTTTTTCACCGCGGTACTACACAAGGTTTCACCATTTTTTGAGACGCAATAGCGTCTCACACGTCAAGTGTCTTTAAATTATTAATTATATATTAAGTTTAAAATAAATTACACTATAATAAAACACACTCTCTATCTACACTCTATAAACTGGAAATAAATTAAATACTAAATTTAAAAAAGTAATTGAGAGGCCAAAACACGAAACGATTTGTAGCACAGTGTCACTCACTCGCAGATATTAGGTTATGTTCTATTCGAATATGATGGTTAACGCATTTCCATCCCCACCTTTGTCCATCCCTAGATCACAGCGCCGCGCCCCGGTACTAAAAATGCGGAAAACAAGCGAGCCAAACCACGCTGTAGGGAATTCGCTTCGTTTCAAGACCTGTATGTAAGACCGTGGTTGCAAGACCTGTATGTAAGACCGTGGTTTATACATATATGTCATTACATATATGGTTGGTGCGCCACTTTAACTGCTTGACGTTGGAACGGTTGGAACAAAGGTTCGCGAGAATGCCGGAAGTCTCTTATCCAAATCGCTCCGTCGCAGTCTCTCTCGTTCACCTGCGAATCGCCGATAGGGTGGGTGGTCAGACGTTTTTTTTAATCAAAGTAGCACGTTTTATTTGTCCAAGCTCTAACAAAGCACGTAATCTTTTTTCATTCTTTTCAACATTGATGCGCAACCCGAAGTACGATCGCAAAATAATAGATTTGTCATATTCGTAACATTCTTACACAAGATAGATGTATGGATACGTATAAAACCAACAATAGTGTGTGTGTATGTGTATATGTATATATAGATATATCATATTCTTAAGATTAATGGAAAATAGTATATGTAGTACTGAATATATATAATATATAACTGAATAATTGTAAACAAATATAATACAATATGAAAAAATAATTATATATGTATATATAGTAATATATATATATATATATATATATATATATATATATATATATATATATATATATATATATATATATATATATATATATATATTACTATATATATTACTATATATACATATATAATTATTTTTTCATATATGTATATATATATATATATATATACAGGGTGCCCCATTTTTATTTTTACCTGATTTATCTCGAAAAATACTGCTCCGATCCAGTATTGAGTATAATGATACTTTTAGGGCTCGAAAGGGCACTTAAAAATATATATATTTTCTGGTCCAAAATTCAAAATGGCAACATTAAGATGGCCAACATGTTTTTTAAAATGGTATAATGAATTGTTTTCCACCGAAACATTTGCCAGGTCATAACTATCACTTTTGGGGGAAAAGATTTTCAATAACATTTATAATTTTTAGGTTGGAATATCAGTTTTCACTGTTTTAGCGCTATCTAAAATATACGATGAGGAGGTAAAGTTTTCAACATCCCTAGTATAAGTGTGCGCGTGTGTGTGGGTGTGAGTTTGATTGGGTTTGTTCGATAATCCAAACATAAACCCAAACAAGGATGAGCTCTCTGCGGCTCGTCAATTCGGCTAAGAAATCCTATTCTAACCTAAAAACTATGAGCGTTATCAAAAAACTTTTCCTACAAAAGTGGTAAGTTTTGGCCTAATGGATGTTTTGGTGATAAAAATTCATGGTGATATTTTAATATCACCATGAATTGATATTTTATTTGATATTTTATGATATTATGATATTTTAATATCACCATCTTAATATCACTTTTAAGAAACATGTCGGCCATCTTAACTTCGCCATTTTGAATTGTAGAACAAAAAAGATTTTTTTAACGTCCCCCTTTGAACGTTGAAAGTTTTAGTATACTCAATACTTGGTCGCAGCAGGATTTTCCGAGACAAATCTGGCGTAAGATTAAAATGGGACACCTGGGATATATATATGTACATTAATTCGTACATAACCACCATTAAAAATACATACATAGATGACGGCGTTGAACTTTGCATCGATGGAATGCAACGAAAATTCTTTTCAATTTTTTATCTTTATTATCGTCAAAAATCATAGTTCGCAATATGTCGAAGATCGCTAGATAAGAATCTTAAGGATGTTGAGTCCCAAATCGCAAACGATGATAAAATTCTGAAAATTTGGTATGATTTTGTATAAAGTATTTCAGAGGTCGTGTAAAAATTTCACGACAATTAGGAAGCTCGTTATTAAACAATTAACATTCACAAATTAAATGTTGTTTTATGGAAACTGATGTAACTTTGCAATAAGTTTTTTTTTGACCCCTCAATTTTACAATACCTACAATATACTTAAAGCGACGGAAACAAAACGAAGTTTATTGATACATTTTTTTTTATTTCTTTTAAAAATTGTTCTTAACAAAATGTTAATTTTTTAATAACGAGCCTCCTAATCGTCGTGAAATTTCAACACGACCTCTTCAATACTTCATACAAAACCTCCATAAAGCTAGCAGAGCAAAGTCCTCGAAATGGATTTAACGGTTATCAAAATTTTGTGCGTTTTATGTGCTAATTTTGTGCTCCATTTAAAATTTTTGTGCTCTTATCGTTTAGCGGGAAATGAGAAATCAAAAGTGCTCTGTTTGCTTAACATCAAGCTAGCAGAGCACCTAATGATATTTTGCCATATGTAAGAATCAAATTACGTGATATTTACGTGCTTTACGAATATCGAACAGCCAAACCTCTATTTTGATTTTATTCGCCCGATAATGAGAAATCAACAGTGCTCTGTCTGCTTAACATCAAGCTAGCAGAGCACCTAATGATATTTTGCCATATGTAAGAATGAAACCACGTGATATTTATGTGCTTTACGAATATCGAACAGCCAAACCTCTATTTTGATTTTTTTTCGCCCGATTTAGATCCTCAAAAAACCCTCCAATGAGAGCATATACCATTTTTTGTATATTCTGAAAAGAAAATATACCATATATATGTGCCTTTTATGTGCTCTACGAATATTCAAGAGCCAAACCGCTGGAACGAAAATTACTCCCAAAACCACCCCTCCAAGACCCAAGCTACCCACAAATACGAGTATTGGCTATATTGCGATATCGCAAAATCTAAGTAGTCCACATTTATGTGCTTTTTATGTGCTCTACGAATATCCAAGATCCTACAGGGAAAATAGGGTTGTGTGTTTCCTTATTTTTGATTTTTTTTTCATTTCAATAAACTCTAAGTGAAAAAAATTATCTTGGGCGGGACGATAACGACCTACGTTTGCGAATTGCAGGTTAACATTTTCTACGCAATCGGTCAGATTGAGTCGAGAAGTCTGACGATCCTGCGACAACGACGGAAGCAGAGCATTATTTATTTAACAAAGATAACATCGGTGCTCCTACCGGTTCTCGGAGCACAAAGTGCCACAAAATGCCATGATAATCACAAAATTTCCTGAAAATCACGAATTTTCATGAAAATCACTAAGTGTCATGAAAATAAAAAATTGTCATGAAAATCGCAAGATATCACGAAAATCTCATAATTTCATGAAAATAACAAATTGGGGTTGTTTGTTTGGGTTTGTTTGGGTTTATTTGGTCGCATTGTCTGGGTTTATTTGGTCTTGTTTGGGTTTATTTGGTATTGTTTGGGCCATAACCCAAACAACCCCAAGCAACCCCAACCAAACCCAACCAAACCCAACCAAACCCAATCCAACCAAACGCAACCAAACCCAATTAAACCCAACTAACCCCAATTAAACCCAACTAAACCCTATTAAACCTAACTAAACCCAACCAAATCCAACCAAACCCAATTAAACCCAATAAACCCCAATTAAACCCAACTAAACCCAATTGACCCCAATTAAAGCCAATTAAACCCAATTAAACCCAACTAAACCCAACTAAACCCAATTCAACCCAACTAAACCCAATTAAACCCAACTGAACCCAACCAACTTAAACCGCAACAAACCCAACTACACCCAACTGAACCCGACTACACCTGACTAAACCAAACCCAACCAAACCCAATTAAACCCAACTAAACCCAATTAAACCCAACTAAACCCAATTGACCCCAATTAAACCCAACTAAACCCAATTGACCCCAATTAAACCCAACTAAACCCAACCAAACCCAATTAAACCCAACTAAACCAAACCAAACCCAATTAAACCCAATTAAACCCAACCAAACCCAACTAACCCCATCCAAACCCACTTAAACCCAACCAAACCCAACTAAACCCAACTAACCCCATCCAAACCCACTTAAACCCAACCAAACCCAATTCAACCCAACTAAACCCAATTAAACCCGACTAATCCCAATTAAACCCAAATAAACCCAATTAAACCCAACTAACTAACCACACCCAATACAACCCAATTAAACCCAATTAAACCCAATTAAACCCAAATAAACCCAACTAACCCCAGCTAAACCCAACTAAACTCAATTAACCCCAACTAAACCCAACTAAACCTAAGCAACCCAATTAAACCGATTAAACCCAATTAACCCCAATTAAACCCAACTAAATCCAATTAAACCCAATTAACCCCAATCAAACCCAACTACACCCAATTAAACCCATCTAAACCCAACCAAACGCATTTAAACCCAATTAAACCGAAACAAACCCAGCTGCACTCAATTAAACCCAACTAAACCCAACTCAACTCAACTAAACCCGCCTACACCCGACTAAACCCAACTAAACCCAACTGAACCCAATTAAACCCAACTAAACCAAACCAAACCCAATTAACCCCAATTAAACCCAACTAAACCCAACTAAACTTAACCAAACCCACTTAAACCCAACCAAACCCAATTCAACCCAATTAAACCCGACTAAACCCAAATAAACCCAAATAAACCCAATTAAACCCAACTAACTAACCACACCCAATAGAACCCAATTAAACCCAATTAAACCCAACAAAACCCAATTAAACCCAATTAAACCCAACTAAACCCAACCAAGCCCAATTAAGCCCAATTAAACCCAACTAAACCCAATTAACCCCAATTAAACCCAACTTAACCCAACTAAACCCGCCTACACCCGACAAAACCCAACTAAACCCAACCAAACCCAATTAAACCCAATTGAACCCAATTAACCCCAATTAAATGGGTTTAATTGGGGTTAATTGGGTTCAATTGGGTTTAGTTGGGGTTAGTTGGGTTTAATTGGGTGCAGTTTGGTTCAGCTGGGTTTAATTGGGTTTAATTGGGATTGGTTGGGTTTAGTTGGAACTAAACCCAATTAAACCCAACTAAACCCAACCAATCCCAATTAAACCCAATTAAACCCAGCTAAACCCAACTAAGGTTTAGTTGGGTTAAGTTGGGGTAAGCCGAGGTTAGCTGGGTTTAATCGGGTTTGGTTGGGTTTAATTGGGTTTAATTGGGGTTGGTTGGGTTTAGTTCGGTTTAATTGGGTTTAATTGCGTTTGGTTGGGTTTAATTGGGGTCAATTGGGTTCAGTTGGGTTTAGTTGGGTTTAGTTGGGTTTAATTGGGTTTAATTGGGTTTGGTTGGGTTTGGTTTAGTCAGGTGTAGTCGGGTTTAGTTGGGTGTAGTTGGGTTTGTTGCGGTTCAATCGGGTTTAATTGGGTTTGGTCGGGTTCAGTTGGGTTTAATTGGGTTTAGTTGGGTTTAATTGGGTTTAATTGGGTTAGGTGGGTTTAATTGGGTTTAATTGGGTTTGGTTGGATTTGTTCGGGTTTAGTTAGGTTTAATAGGGTTTAGTTGGGTTTAATTGGGTTTAATTGGGTTTAATTGGGTTTGGTTGGATTTGTTCGGGTTTAGTTAGGTTTAATAGGGTTTAGTTGGGTTTAATTGGGGTTAGTTGGGTTTGGTTGGATTGGGTTTGGTTGGGTTTTGTTGGATTTGGTTGGGTTTGGTTGGGGTTGCTTGGGGTTGTTTGGGTTATGGCCCAAACAATACCAAATAAACCCAAACAAGACCAAATAAACCCAGACAATAAGACCAAATAAACCCAAACAAACAACCCCAATTTGTTATTTTCATGAAATTATGAGATTTTCGTGATATCTTGCGATTTTCATGACAATTTTTGATTTTCATGACACGTAGTGATTTTCATGAAATTTCGTGATTTTCAGGAAATTTTGTGATTATCATGGCATTTCGTGGCACTTTGTGCTCCGAGAGCCGGTAGGAGCACCGATGTTATCTTTGTTAAATAAATAATGCTCTGCTTCCGTCGTTGTCGCAGGATCGTCAGACTTCTCGACTCAATCTGACCGATTGCGTAGAAAATGTTAACCTGCAATTCGCAAACGTAGGTCGTTATCGTCCCGCCCAAGATAATTTTTTTCACTTAGAGTTTATTGAAAAGAAAAAAAAATCAAAAATAAGGAAACACACAACCCTATTTTCCCTGTAGGATCTTGGATATTCGTAGAGCACATAAAAAGCACATAAATGTGGACTACTTAGATTTTGCGATATCGCAATATAGCCAATACTCGTATTTGTGGGTAGCTTGGGTCTTGGAGGGGTGGTTTTGGGAGTAATTTTCGTTCCAGCGGTTTGGCTCTTGAATATTCGTAGAGCACATAAAAGGCACATATATATGGTATATTTTCTTTTCAGAATATACAAAAAATGGTATATGCTCTCATTGGAGGGTTTTTTGAGGATCTAAATCGGGCGAAAAAAAATCAAAATAGAGGTTTGGCTGTTCGATATTCGTAAAGCACATAAATATCACGTGGTTTCATTCTTACATATGGCAAAATATCATTAGGTGCTCTGCTAGCTTGATGTTAAGCAGACAGAGCACTGTTGATTTCTCATTATCGGGCGAAAAAAATCAAAATAGAGGTTTGGCTGTTCGATATTCGTAAAGCACATAAATATCACGTAATTTGATTCTTACATATGGCAAAATATCATTAGGTGCTCTGCTAGCTTGATGTTAAGCAAACAGAGCACTTTTGATTTCTCATTTCCCGCTAAACGATAAGAGCACAAAAATTTTAAATGGAGCACAAAATTAGCACATAAAAAGCACAAAATTTTGATAACCGTTAAATCCATTTCGAGGACTTTGCTCTGCTAGCTTTATGGAGGTTTTGTATGAAGTATTGAAGAGGTCGTGTTGAAATTTCACGACGATTAGTAGGCTCGTTATTAAAAAATTAACATTTTGTTAAGAACAATTTTTAAAAGAAATAAAAAAAAATTTATCAATAAACTTCGTTTTGTTTCCGTTGCTTTCAGTATATTGTAGGTATTGTAAAATTGAGGGGTCAAAAAAAAAACTTATTGCAAAGTTACATCAGTTTCCATAAAACAACATTTAATTTGTGAATGTTAATTGTTTAATAACGAGCTTCCTAATTGTCGTGAAATTTTTACACGACGTCTGAAATACTTTATACAAAAACATACCAAATTTTCAGAATTTTATCATCATTTACGATTTGGGACTCAACATCCTTAAGATTCTTATCTAGCGATCTTCGACATATTGCGAACTATGATTTTTGACGATAATAAAGATAAAAAATTGAAAAGAATTTTCGTTGCATTCCATCGATGCAAAGTTCAACGCCGTCATCTATGTATGTATTTTTAATGGTGGTAATGTACGAATTAATGTACAT